>JACEFZ010007070.1:65000-175000 GCA_014155875.1 Cepaea nemoralis
ACAGACAGACAGACAGACAGACAGACAGACAGACAGACAGACAGACAGACAGACAGACAGACAGACAGACAGACAGACAGACAGACAGACAGACAGACAGACAGACAGACAGACAGACAGACAGACAGACAGACAGACAGACAGACAGACAGACAGACAGACAGACAGACAGACAGACAGACAGACAGACAGACAGACAGACAGACAGACAGACAGACAGACAGACAGACAGACAGACAGACAGACAGACAGACAGACAGACAGACAGACAGACAGACAGACAGACAGACAGACAGACAGACAGACAGACAGACAGACAGACAGACAGACAGACAGACAGACAGACAGACAGACAGACAGACAGACAGACAGACAGACAGACAGACAGACAGACAGACAGACAGACAGACAGACAGACAGACAGACAGACAGACAGACAGACAGACAGACAGACAGACAGACAGACAGACAGACAGACAGACAGACAGACAGACAGACAGACAGACAGACAGACAGACAGACAGACAGACAGACAGACAGACAGACAGACAGACAGACAGACAGACAGACAGACAGACAGACAGACAGACAGACAGACAGACAGACAGACAGACAGACAGACAGACAGACAGACAGACAGACAGACAGACAGACAGACAGACAGACAGACAGACAGACAGACAGACAGACAGACAGACAGACAGACAGACAGACAGACAGACAGACAGACAGACAGACAGACAGACAGACAGACAGACAGACAGACAGACAGACAGACAGACAGACAGACAGACAGACAGACAGACAGACAGACAGACAGACAGACAGACAGACAGACAGACAGACAGACAGACAGACAGACAGACAGACAGACAGACAGACAGACAGACAGACAGACAGACAGACAGACTAGACAGACAGACAGACAGACAGACAGACAGACAGGACAGACAGACAGACAGACAGACAGACAGACAGACAGACAGACAGACAGACAGACAGACAGACAGACAGACAGACAGACAGACAGACAGACAGACAGACAGACAGACAGACAGACAGACAGACAGACAGACAGACAGACAGACAGACAGACAGACAGACAGACAGACAGACAGACAGACAGACAGACAGACAGACAGACAGACAGACAGACAGACAGACAGACAGACAGACAGACAGACAGACAGACAGACAGACAGACAGACAGACAGACAGACAGACAGACAGACAGACAGACAGACAGACAGACAGACAGACAGACAGACAGACAGACAGACAGACAGACAGACAGACAGACAGACAGACAGACAGACAGACAGACAGACAGACAGACAGACAGACAGACAGACAGACAGACAGACAGACAGACAGACAGACAGACAGACAGACAGACAGACAGACAGACAGACAGACAGACAGACAGACAGACAGACAGACAGACAGACAGACAGACAGACAGACAGACAGACAGACAGACAGACAGACAGACAGACAGACAGACAGACAGACAGACAGACAGACAGACAGACAGACAGACAGACAGACAGACAGACAGACAGACAGACAGACAGACAGACAGACAGACAGACAGACAGACAGACAGACAGACAGACAGACAGACAGACAGACAGACAGACAGACAGACAGACAGACAGACAGACAGACAGACAGACAGACAGACAGACAGACAGACAGACAGACAGACAGACAGACAGACAGACAGACAGACAGACAGACAGACAGACAGACAGACAGACAGACAGACAGACAGACAGACAGACAGACAGACAGACAGACAGACAGACAGACAGACAGACAGACAGACAGACAGACAGACAGACAGACAGACAGACAGACAGACAGACAGACAGACAGACAGACAGACAGACAGACAGACAGACGGTAACGGGAACGGGAACTTATATGACTACTTATATGAATTAAATGAGATGCTCCCCACCAGGGACTGGGCGAAGCCGGGCAGGGTCAGGCAGACAGATAGACAGACAGATAGACAGACAGATAGACAGTCGGGAACGGGAACTTATATGACTACTTATATGAATTAAATGAGATGCTCCACACCAGGAGCTGGGCAATGCCGGACCGGGTCAGACAGACAGACAGACAGACAGACAGACAGACAGACAGACAGACAGTCGGTAACGGGAACGAGAACTTATATGACTACTTATATGAATTAAATGAGATGCTCCCCACCAGGGTCTGGGCGAAGCCGGGCAGGGTCAGCTAGTTGATTGATAAAAAGAAGATAGCTCTCTTGAATAACAAGGACAGAACAACGCGTAACACTCTGAGTGAGCTGAAGCAAGCTATGAAGGATGTGCAAAAGGCTGCTAGGCAGTGTACAAATGACTATTGGATTAAGTTATGTGAGTCCATTCAAAATGCAAGTGATAAGGGAAACATCAGAAGCATGTATGAAGAGATAAAGAAAGCCCGTTGTCCAATGATAAAAAGAAGTGCACTATTGAAAACCTTGACAGGAGAAATCATCACTGATACGAAACAGCAGATGGATAGATGGGTAGAGCACAATATGGAGCTTTACTCAAGTGAGACCAAACTAGCGGATGATGCCCTCATCGCCATAGAGGCCCTACCAACTCCTGACCACCTGGACACACTTGCCACCGTAATAGAAGTTAAGTGTGCTATAAATGAGTTTGCATCTGGCAAGGCTCCAGGTAAGGATGGGATTCCAATAGAGGTTATCAGGAGTGGGCAAGACACACTCGCTCTACAGATCCACCAGCTAATAGAGATATGCTGGCGAGAAGGACAAGTTCCACAGGATTTCAAAGATTCAAGCATCATAACGCTGTACAAGAACAAGGGCGATCGGAGCTACTGTAACTACTATAGGGATATCTCACTTCTGTGTATTGATTGGAAAGTATTTGCCAGAATTGTTCTGCGCAGACTTCCAGTCCTAGGAGATCAAGTCTACCCCGAATCACAGTGTGGCTTCCGACAGAACCGCCGTTCTACCATTGATATGATATTCTCATTGCGACAAATGCAAGAAAAATGCCGTGAACAGAATCAACCACTGTTTATTGCCTTCATTGACCTCCAGATACATTTGATTTGATCAGTCGTGAGGGTCTGTTCAAGGCACTAAAGAAGATTGGCTGCCCACCAACTCTTCTGTCCATTGTGGAATCGTTCCACACAGGCATGACGTGTATAATCATGTTTGATGGTGCAACTTCAGAAGAGTTTGAAATCAAGAGTGGAGTTTACTCCCGAAGCCTTTCCCATATGGGTATACCCGCAAGGCAGTGGAGGTTTGAGATTTAGAGTTCCCTCTCTTAGAAGAGATACCAACCAAGGCTGACGAGCCTCCTCTGCCGGGGAATCAATAAGGAGGGATGTCTACCATTCTTCCTTCCTGGCGGTGACCATACTGATCGGATGACCGTAGCCATTGTCTCTACTGAGACCCACCGTCACTGACTTGAAACCATAACCAACAACTATCTGTCGGCTGCTCCGAAGTCCAATCCACCACCTGCTGCCATGGCTTCACGTTACCCTGTTGGGGGGGGGGGGGGGCTAAACGGGTACTCCACCTTGCCCAAGGGTGTCCCGTAGGCTAGCGGAGGGAAGGAGGCACCTTACTTCTCCTTTGATAGGGGGTACCCCTACCCCGCTACCCTGAAACGGCGGAAAGATACGTTAAGTGAAACTGTGCTGTGACGACCCATGTGTGTTGTTATCAATATGTATATTGTGATAAAGTAGATGATTTATTGCCAAACAAGAAGTGGGTTTGGATCAAACCTGGTACACAATCAAATCGACAATTATTATAAGGTTAAGTTATATTCCCTGAGCATTGAAAAGAATATACCACGAAATAAAACAAATAAAACGACGACCCATTTATGGCGATATATCGTCCTTTTATCCAAATTGGAGGTCACAATTGGCGATATATTATCCTTCTGTACTGAACGAATTTAATTGCAAAAGGCTTAAGATCTGGATAGAGAGTCTTTATAAAGAGACTTAGATCAATTGGAATTTGAAAGAGAAGCTCGCGACTCTACCAAAGATCACACTGGAAACACACTGAACAAGCGAACAACAACAGCTAAGTTACGACACAGACATGAGATGAGATATTCGGCACTTGGAATGTTAGTGGCCTAGGAGATAAAGAACCAGATCTTGTAGAGTTTATGAAAAAATCACATATTCAAATATTTCGACTCACAGATACCAGGAAAAAGGGGAGAACACAAATCGACCACATGAAAGTTACGTTCTTGTATGGAGTGGCGTCGATCAGCGAGAAAAGGCTAAATAAACATGGAGTGGGTTGTTTACTGCATCCAGAAAATTCGAAAACCATTATCAACACTAAATTTATATCAGAAAGAATAAAAATAATATAGATTAAAGAAGGCTATAAAACAGCAACATTTATACAAACATGCGCCCTATGTAACGACACTTACAGCGATGAATACGAAGAAGAATATTTTGATAAACTTGTGGACACGCTAAACAATGTCAGTGATACAGATGAACTTGTTGTGATGGCTGATTTCAACAGACGAATAGGCACACGAAGAATACCGTGGGATGAATGCATGGGGCCATTCAGCTACATAGAGACAGAATAAAATAGCAATGGTCAACACCTACTCAACATATGTTCCGAAATCGGTCTAGCAATAGCAAATAGTTTTTTTCTCTCTCAATATCGTGGTAGCCACACCAAAACCTGATATAAATGGAATGACATGGATTAAGCATCTCAGAATGACTTTATTCTACTTAGGAAATTAGACAGAAGACTACACTTGATCAAGAGCACTGCCAAGTACAGACGTTGATATTTATCACAAACAAGTCATTATTAAAAATAATGATTTTACCATATAGGAAAATGGGAAACAAACAATAAAAACAGATGTCATCAATTATAGGAGGCTTCATGAAAATACGGTTAAAGACGAATTCAAACAAGAAATCAAAATATTATATAAGAACATCCCTGATGATTACTCAAGCGTAGATAATGAATGGACAATTTTTAAGACTGCCATGCTCGACACACTGGAAAATAAATGTGTAATAAAGAAAATAGGGCAGACCAACAGATTAAGAAAAGCTTGGTGGAAAAACGAAGTTATAGATAGCGTATTCAGAAAGAAGGTAGCGTTTGAAAAAAAAATGGATCACAACTAAATCTGAACAAGACTATGTTACTTATAGAATAGCACGAAAAATTAGAGCATCTAAAGATGAATCCTGGAGAATATATGGTGAACAGATGGTGAACCTTAGCAAAGACTACCCAAGAGAATTTTATAAACGTGTCGATAATATGAGAAACAGGGATGCATGCTACAACACAGCCACCATCATAAACAGCAGAAGAGTGACACCATTATTTAATCCACAGCAAAGACTAGCAAGGTGGGCAGAATAGTTTCAAGAACTACTTAACCTCACACATAATAACATAGAAAACCTCACTTTTATGCCTAAATGTTATGGACAAAAAGAACCAAACTTCATCCCTGCAGAAGTTAAATCAATTATACAGAAAAGTCCTGAAAACAAGTCATCGGGTCCAGATGGCATAACCACAGAAGCTATACAGGCCTAAAAACAAAAATTAAATGGCTGACAAGAATTTTTTATATAGCATGGGAAGAAAGAAAAGTCCCAGACAATTGGCAACAGGCAGTAATAGTACCAATAGGGAAAAAGAAAGGCAATATGAGAGAGTGCGAAACATACAGAGGTATATCGCTCCTGAGCCATATCGGGAAAATTTACGCAAAACTATCGGAACAAAGAGCTAAACTCATAGCTGAACAATAGATAAGGGACGTACAATTTGGTTTCCGGAAAGGTAAAAGCTGCACCGATGCACCATTCACACTTAGACAAATGTGCGAAACAACAATCGAATATAGTGACCAGCGGAATATTGTGTTTGTAGATCAGGAAAAGGCTTTTGATAGAGTAGACAGATAAAAATTATGGACAGGCCTTGAAGACCACGGGATACAATGACAATTTCTAGAAAACATCATAGCCATGTACCATTCGAGCCGAAGTGCAGTAAGAACATAACAAGGCATATCAGATATATTCCCAGTCAATAGAGGAGTAAGACAGGAATGTGTGTTCTCTCCTCTGCTATTTAATATCTACATTATCAGAATATCCAGCGAAGCAAGCCTTGACAGAAAAGATTCTGAAAATTTAGATGAAACAACTGATCCACAGGGAATAAATGAACTTCTCTTTGCAGACGATCAGTGCTTGTTTTTTAACTACGAGAGCAGACTGCACAATCATATTAATAATCTGAGTTCAACATGAAGCAGATACAATATGAGTATAAATACAGCCAACACCAAAGTAATGCAAGTTATAAGATATCGTGGTCCACTAAGTATAAAGATTAATAAAGCATCTGTGAAAAAAAGTTAAAGAATTTAAATTTCTTGGAAATGTGATCACAGAACATGCAGTTTGGACAGAGAAATCGAAATCATATGTCAAAAAGCAAGTGCACTTACATATCAACTATCACCAATACTGAAACATCGAAATATACTCATTTCTACAAAACGACAGATAATAAACAGCATATTTACACCATCGTATGCTACCAATCTCAAACTTGGACATGATCCAAATCACACTTTCTCAAAATCAACACATGTGAGATGCCTGAGTAGAGCTGCCAACTTAACCATCCGAGACCGAGTAAGAAATGTTGTTATCAGACAGACAGTTGGAACAACACCTTGTGCCACATTTATTGAAAGACAGAAGATCAGGTGGTTTGGCCAGCTCGTTAGAATGCAACACAATCAACTACCATCACTGACCCTACCTCAGAGATCATGTGCGACCAGAGCAAGAGGAGGACGCTCGAGAAGAAAGTGGACTGACGACGTCAAAAACATTGTACAATCGCACGGAATAATCTAAAGGCACCCACCCATAGGGCGCTGGAGTGCCAGTTATTCCTCCCAACGACCCTTGGTGGCAAAAGTGGAAGTTGATGATCATCATCATCATCCTTGAAAGTTAGAAAAAGAGTTCTTGCATGTAACATAAAGTTGAGTTGAGCTGAGTTTAGCTAAGAATCTACATAACTACACTCATGACATTCCATTATGCTCTCCGTCCCCTCGTTCAACAGCCAACGATGAGTCATACAATAAATTGTTCCACCGCTATCTGATTGAATGTCATCCTGGTCTTCCCTCTCAGTTTTCAGATTCTATCAGAACCTCTGCCAATCCCCCTCAATCTCATCCTTTCCAAATACGGATTCTCAGTTTGTTGCTCCACCTTCACCACCTGGGTCCCACATACGTACGACCACCTCTCCCTTGTCCATAGGTAATCGACCACCAAGAAGTGTATTCCCTGCCAGCCTATCAGCCTGTTCATTCCCCTGCACTCCCTCATGGCCAGAGCAAAAATGTTATACCATTCTTACAATCTGTGACCTCTGAAGTGAGGTGTCATGGCACGGAAGGAAGTCTACACATGACTTGATCCATGACGTTGGAGATAGTAATTTGTGGAGAGGAATGATCGCCCAAGCCAACCGGAAAGGCACTGGATGATGATAATGATCAAGGAGAAGGCAGAGAGATATCTGAATAGTTTCGCCACATGGCATACTCCAGACAAGAACGCAGGTCTGATTCAACATCTTGATTGTTGTGTTAGATGGCGAATCATGACAGCCGTCACTTAACGGCGTGACACATGATGATGATGACGAAGATGACGAAGATGATGATGATGATGATGATGATGATGATGATGATGATGATGATGATGATGATGATGATGATGATGATGATGATGATGTACTACAAATGTATGTTTCAAGAATGTAATAAACAAGATGCCACATTTTACAAGAACTTAAGCATAATAGCTGTACACAGATTGAAATTCTAGTGTACAAGAATCGGAAAGAAAGCCAGCAATTATTGAGAAGGGCATGAAACCAACTCTAAATAATACGATTATCTAAGCTTGAATGTCCATTAAATGCATGGGATTGAGTCGAACAGGACGTAATCAGTCAAGCAAATCTTACAGGGATTGCAGATATCAAACAATCTCTACGTTTCTGTCAACAGCAACTAATTCTACTGACTTGATTCTACAAGTACAGCGTGGGGTTGTTTCCCCACCGAGGCCAACTGGTACACGCCTTAGTCTCAGCGGACGGGTTTTATACAGACGTGGTTTCCTCCGGGCATCATCCTCCAGACGATTCTGTTGACAATGGAATACATTAACGAGTTGAGGAATCATTAGCAACCCAGTACTATTCGCCACCATTGTACCTGTGCTGTGTTGAATTATCACTTCGTTACAACCCACCATATCTCTCCACATATGTGAAGTTCCGGTAACGATCGTCCACACCCCATTGGTTTTTTTAGCTTGGGAGGGGAAGAAATTATATGCAATCCAGTCGCCGCGGTAATGCTACTTTGGTTACGAGTCGGTAGTAGAGTCTTTTCACCAGTCTCATCCCGATGGATGTAAGTACTTATCAGAACTACAACGACCTGAACATAAAAACCTCGAACTTTACACCAATCTCTCGACGGTATATGTAAGTACTTATCAGAACTAAGACAACTTGGATATCAATACCTCAGACTTCTCACAAGAATAGATGTAAGTACTTATCAGGCATAGAACGACATGGACATCAATAGCTCAGACTTCTCACACCGACAGATGTAAGTACGTATCAGAACTAAATCGACATGAACATCAATATCTCAGACTTCAAAGCTGAAACAGTTTTCCAGAGGATTCGCCAACTAACCAAATAACTGACGCAGACGAGGATAACTCATGTTACTAGTTAACCATCATCGTTGACAACTGTGCTGAAATTGACAGTGCTTATGTTGTTCATCGTTTTGGTAGAAATAGTTATTGCTCATGAAGGAAAACGAAGTACATCATTATAATCAACATTATCATTAAATACTGAACCAACCGGATGTGAGTATTCATCTGCACATTTCTATATTTCCAACAGAAAGTTTAGTTAGTTTATTGATATGTTTCCACATTATGATGAAATTCTACCGAGAATAGCATCAGTTGCCCTCTGTCTCCTTTTTCATAAATCGTGTCATGTTCTTCAGCAATTTCTAGGTGTAAGCTACTTATAATATGGCAAAGAATTGTGTCTGCCTCTTGCTGAATGAATCAATACCCGTGTGGTAGGCTGGGCTATCGTCAAACTATACACTTCAGGATGACTTCTGGCCAAGACACAGGTGTAGTTAGCCCCCTGACTATTCAGGCCCCTGGACTCTGCTTTATCTCACTCAATTGACCTAAGGGTTTTCACCTCTAGGGGCTCAGTCCAGCAGACACAACTCAACTCTAGTAATGTCATTATAAAGAGCATTCAATGTATTATAATACAATAGTTCAGTAGATGATTGGTTTAGATGAAGGAAGTGGGTAGAGAAGTTCGACATATATATATATAGGCTTTCATCATAGGGAGGATTCTATCGTTGTCTGTATGTTTGGTTGTCGCTGTTATCTCACCGGATCTCATAGGATCCTCATTTGATTGTGTAGACTTGCTCGACTGCTTGACACTGGTAGCCGTCACTTCGGAAACAATGTTCATCTCCCATTTGTAGCCATGGTGGACTACGGACATAGGTAGATCTCTTCCTAACAATTGTTCAGACGTTGTGGGTCAACCCTGTGACCTAAATTGTAGACAACCTTAACAATTGAGCAACATGTTTATCTTGAGACAACCAACGATTCAAGGTGGCGTCTCACTCAGCTCTAGACGATGAACCTTTACGTTGGAGCTTACAGCTCACATCAGATATGATAATGTCACCTTCGGTCTTCTCGTGGCCGGGCAGTAGAAGTTCTGCACCATACTTTGAGTGTAACAGTATCAATGTCTTACTCAGATGATGGGATATGGACTACTGGTTTAATGGATAGACCGTCAGACTGTGTGGTAATTTGGCGGAAGGGTACTTTACCGCCTGGAGTCCAGTGGGCTGTTCCAACACTGGGGATTGTGCATAGTCACTGGAGTTTGAATCTAGCCATATCTTATACCCGTCATTGGCTACTTCATCAGTCAACACTTGAAGGCCGATCCTTAATCAAAGAAACCACCTGTAGAACTTGACCATAGTTGACTGTCGAGAATCTTTAAATTCTATGAAGACAAACTGGCTGATCTCAAAGACGTCGTTTCCCCGACAAGAAGCGAACACAACTGTGGCCGGTCGGCTACTTGATTTTGGTTCTCGTATTATGTTTCGGGGAGAACGGAGAAGTTAACTTTCTCGTGGAACATACTTTATCTGGGTTTCCAAACCTCAATCCCGTGAAAAACGAGTTCCGTAAGTTCCGCTCTCTCCAGGTGAAAAAAAATTACCCCTAAAACAGAACTTCTAGAAGCTTGGAGAAGGTTACAGATGGGGAGATTCCCTCGAGATTTCCCCGGCTAAAAATTGTGCGGGCTTCCCCGTACCAGAAAACGACGCGAGGACAGGCCTACTGGCCGTTTTGTGACACTTATATATGTATTATGTAGATCTTATCTTATTTTGTTATGTTTAGATAGCTCAATGTGATTGTCTATTCTATTGTCAACAAACTTCTATAAAACAATATATTTATAACTGTATATCATGTATTTGCATTTTGGGAGCTAGCACCATTTACCAAATGCACCTCATGCAAAACAATTGTTGAAGATGGAGATGGATCATGTATGAGAATGTCCCGAGGAATGTATGGGAATGTCCAACTCTGCTGTGATTATGCGAGGAATTAGTTAGGACTACCACATTTGTGTAGGCCTGACTGCCAGGAGGAACAGGTGATCAGTCTTTTCCTTCGATAGAAAACTACGAGAGCTGACATCGAAGCCGTGCCCGACAGCTTTCGTGCCATTGTCAGCGCATTGTCCTTGTCACATAATAGACCAACGTGATTTAACCAGTGATGAGAATAAAAGGCGTTCTGAATTAGCGGCATGGTCGAGGGCAAAGGTTGTTTAAAAAAATCCAGAAAATGTAGCGGCACGTGTTTACATGGGGTCGACAAAATGGGAACATTTGGAAGTGAGTGAGATGAGTCCATACATCGCTTTGACAGTTCATAAACAGGTTGGATTGAAAGCGGAAGCACTCAGCTCGGAAGAAAACAGTCCGTCTGTCATTAGAGTTTCCGGACATCAAGAAGATTGGCGGTTTGTTGTGGAAACTGTTGTTGGGATCATACAGTAACTCGCTAGCTTGGTGGGGGATGTCAAAACAAGTGATGACAACTCTGACAGTGACTAAGCCAGGGAAGATAGATTCTTGACAATGGATGATATGCCCAAATAACACCTGCAGGACATCAAACACGTCACGTGACCAATTTTAGGAGGTTGCCAAAAACCATGATTGGAGAGGGGAGTTGAACTAAAACCGTTGAGTGAGGCGGACGTGCTTCGGCACTGCGGTTCTGATTGGAAATATGTCTACCGTGTGCGAATTGAGTTAATTTAATTTTACACGTGCCTGTCATGGCAAGAGTGGATGTAATTTGATCTAACTGCGGTGTTGCCTAAGGTAGAACCTATTATAATTAGTTCTAATTAATATAGGCTGTAGCCTTGTTAAAACTAGAGTGTGATGATTAGCACTGTTAGTGGAAAACTAGCTAGAGTAGGGAAGTGATACTTGGCTCTGTTAGTTGAAAATAGATTAGTGAAGTGTTGATAAGCTTTACTAGTTGAGAATTGAGTAATGAGGGATAATTGGGATATTCCAGTAGGTGTCCCTGGTGGGCGGGGTTCCGCATTCTGTTTGTTGATTTTTTTTTCTTGTCTTGGCCTGATGATAACCAATGGGTTGAGTCATCTGTCCCTGACAGAGTAGGTTCATTGTATTTTACTGCGCAAGGGTCAATGGCCACGATCATCTAATAGAGATCAGTGACGGGGAGGCTATCACCAGTTGTATGATTTATTTTACAGGTTCCCTCTGGTTGGAATGAAGAACCTGGAACCAATGAAAAATCCGATCCCGGATAAATTATGATGTAGAGAGATGGGCCAGCAACTTTCGCAACGGAAGAAGCTGATAAACATTGCTCGGTAGAGCTGAATGGTATAAGTATCCTACATGAGTGCATACCAATCGTTAACACACCTGAAGTGATGGATGTTCAGCCCACGTGGAACTAGATCAGTAGGAACTGATGGTCACATTAGATGAAACCAAACATTTAAGTGTAGTTGTTCCACGTATCAAGTAAATCAGAACTGTCAGACAATATCTAGTAAATAAAGCAAGCTATTTTAGTCTAGATACTATGACTGTTTAAGAGTGAAAATATAGAACATTTCGCTAGAAGAAAACGTCATTTTCATGAGACAGCGTTCCATTATTTTTCACTGTGCGGAATTATGAGATCTTGGTTTTTCTAAAACTATTAGGAACCGTTGTGTTAGGAACAATAATAGTATTTTTTCACGGATTATATTTACATGGGATTCAGATCTCATGGTCATCAGAGCTCCTGGAGGAGGACATGTCTGGAGAGAAGGATACGACTTCGGTGAGGTCTATTGTACTGACTCGTGTGATGTCGTGTAATCCTTGCCATGATGAGTGGACTCTGATTCTGAACTTTGAGCGCTGACCTATACATTTACATTAGAATACTCGACACACATTTTCTTCGCATACACGTCTCATATACGTTACACTTTTCTTTTAATAAATTAATCTTTATTAATTTTTAGAAGCAAGAGTTGTTGAGTGTGTTGCGTTGGGGAGGTATGAGAGGGGGCATAGTACGACAGTGAGAGAGTGATAGGAAAAGGTGTCCATGGGCTGATGGAGTGTGTTGGACGGAAGCTGGTGGATTCTCCAGGATATTGATAGGGAAAAATTATTATAATGTGGGTGTTGACTCTCCTCACTCCAGGGACGACACTTTAAAGGAAGACACGACAGTCCTAACCAATACACCAAAGCACCCGCTACGTTAGCTCTTAGTATGATTATAATCATGTGAGTTCCCGGGCGACACAGTCTGTCCACAATCATTGGTGGTCTGTTTCTTTGATTCGGTTCAACCATGTACCGTTTGCTGTGTTCAGCTGTCGTGACGGTTTTGGAGACTTTTAGACACGTATCCCTGGTAGCGTAGCTCGATGAATGGAACATCCTAGCTGCAAACTCGCGAGGTATGGGAAGGGTAAAACATCACGATTTGGCAAACGCAGCTTTGGGGACCAAGATTTCTTTGTTTTAATTAGACACCTCAGGGGTGCAGTTTGTATTCAGGTAAGGTATCACAGAGTAAGGCACTCACGTTGTCAATGTACTTAATAGATTGAGAAAGACTTAAAACGTAGTCCAGAGGAAAGCTGATGTGGAAAGCAAGAGGAGACTACCGCATTATTTTTCCCGAGTCAGTAGGAATGTCAGCGGTCAATTTATTGTGGTGGCTAGACAGGTGGTCGTGGGTCTATTTCGCATGGTGGAGCATTATTTATTTTTTTTAAAAATGGATCCGGAATTCCATGTCGACCCAGCTTAAAATGTGCACTAGAAAATGTCTTAAGAATTAAAGGCGGTCGGGGTGATTCAGACCGAGTGACGACTGATGTACGAAACTTTGGGTTTAGAACGTTATGTCCAATGCTCCTTAATGCGTTTAAACGGGTCCTTTACTTTTTGTTTACTTTTAACAATAGATTCGTAATATATACGAATGTTAATTCATTATTTGAAATAATTTTTTTACATAAAAATTATCTATAAATCTACAGATTTGCATAAAATGGCTAAGTACTAGAAACATACATCAAACAGCAGATACTCTCACACATAAATCAATTGATGGCGGGTTCAACAAAGATTACGTGTAAATCTACGGATCCGACGTTTATCAAAGATTTTTCACATATCAGAGTTTATATTTTCAGTTTAACCAGATTTTTACATTTACAAAATGAATTCAGAAGTGTAATCAATATTGTCACATATTGTTGGGTTTTCTCGTGAAGACTGTGAATATTAACTCTTAAGTTTTATGCATTGATCTTCAAGTCAATTGACCCTGAAAAGATGTGGATCTGTTGAAGCCAATTTGGTGTTGGTTGATGGCATATTCAGGACAAGGACACAGACCTGGTGCAAAGCTGAGGATCGTGTGAGGTTAACAATGACCGCGAACGCTTATAGGCAAGGCACATGATGCTGATGATTATGTAGAGAATTGTTTTCACTATCCAGTTCCAAGGTTCCATCTCCACTCAAAGTCAACGCAAACACACAACATCCACTGCATAGTGAAATTAAGAAAGTAAAGGACAGCAGCCGGACAGGTCAAAGGGTAGAGAACAGA
The DNA here is from genome assembly GCA_014155875.1 of Cepaea nemoralis. Lineage (NCBI taxonomy): Eukaryota > Metazoa > Mollusca > Gastropoda > Stylommatophora > Helicidae > Cepaea > Cepaea nemoralis. Next base: position 79,458 of record JACEFZ010007070.1, read on the forward strand.
CAAAGAGAAACACCCTGGTCCTCCAGGTTGGGCGTTGAAGCGTGGGGTTAACATCCACACCTTTGTAAAAACTATTTTGTTACGAAACAGACACACAAGCCTCGAATTCGGACTGACTTATTTGGACAACAACATTGGAACATTAAAGGACTTTTGAGATCTGGAACATGGAATGTACGGAAACTATATCGAGCTGGAGCGGCCGAGGAACTAACCCGGGAGCTGGTTGAATATCAAATGGATATAACAGCAATTCAAGGAATAAGGTGGCCAGGAGAGGGTACTTTATAGCAAAATGGAATGATTGTAATATATGACGAAAACACCCAAAATAAACATGAATTAGGAACAGGATTTGTCATCAAAAAATAGTTATGGGGGAATGTTCTAAACTTTAAAGTTGTTAATGACAGGATTAGTAAATTACGAATAAAAGGTAAATGGAAAAAAATAACGATGATCAATGTACATGCACCTACTGAAGAGAAAGAAGATGATATTAAAGAAGACTTTTATAATGATCTGGAAGATGTCATAGAAGACACCCCCAAAACAGGATATACTGATTATGCTGGGAGACTTCAACGCAAAAGTAGGTAGAGAGAAAACTTATAAAAAAGTTGTCGGTATGGAAAGCCTACATACAACTTCAAATGACAATGGATGGAGAGTCATCAACCTAGCTAGAAGCCAAAGGACTGCAGATCAGCAGTACCAGACTGCAAAGAAAGGACATATATAAACAAACTTAGAAATCATGTGACAAGAGAACCTATAATCAAATAGATCACATTTTAATTAACAACAAAAACATACAACAAATTAGAAGTTACAGAGGAGCTGAGTGCCACAGCGACCACTTCCTCATTGGAGCAAAATTTAAAATAAAACTTAAGAGAGCTTTATAAACTACAAAGGTTACACCCAACATATAACAGAGAAAAACTACAAGGAAGTACAGTCAAAGAGAAATTTGCAGATGAAATAAAATGTACACTTGAAATTCTACAAAACCCGTTGGAGGAAATCGTTGACCAAACTTGGTTGAACATCAAGAATACAATTCAAACTACCACAGAAGAATGTCTCCGTGTATTAACCACGCATAGAAAGAACAGATGGTTCAATCAAAAATGTGAAGAAGCAGTCATTAGGAAAAAGAATGCCAGACAGTTGTGGTTAAATGACATCAACAACATCCAAAATGAAGAGCCGTATCGAACTGAATGTAAAGAGGCTACAGAAATAGTCTGGCACCAGAAGCGAGAATATAATAGCAATATAATCAAAGATATGGAAACTAATCACCAGAAAAACGAATCCAGAAAGTTTTTTTTAAAGAACTGACGTCAATGAAACGAGGGTACAAACACAACACATATGGTTTAAAAGACAAGATTGGGAATATGATAAATACCAATCAGGAAATGTGTAACACATGGAAAGAAAACTTTCTTGAATTACTAAATTGAGAAGTCCTAAGTAACATTTTCCCACAGAAAGCGGTTTTAACGTGTGAACCACAAATTGAAGAATCTATTTTTTAAGAAATCCCATATATAATAACAAGACTTAAAAACAATAAGGCAACTGGGGCTGATAGAATTGCTGCTGAATTTAATAAAGGCAGGTGACCATGCATTACATCTAAAGCTATACGAACTAATAATAAAAATCTGGAGGACAGACGAATTACCCCATGACTGGAAAGAGTCATTATTGATACCTATCTTTAAGAAAGGAGACAAGTTCCAATTGCGAAATTATAGTGGAATATCACTATTGTCCACAAGCTATAAGATACTATCCACGGTATTACTAAAGAGACTAAAACCATATTCAGAAGACATATTAGGTGACTACCAGGCGGATTTCAGACAAAACAGATCAAATATAGATCAGATATTTATCTTACGGCAAATAGCCGATAAAAATTTGGGAATATAAAAGAGATCTCCATAACACTTTTGTGGATTTTAAAAAGGTTTATGATAGTGTCCATAGGAATAGTCTATGGAATGCTATGCAGGAATTTGGTATACCAAGGAAGTTAATCAACATGACCAGACTATGCATGGAAGATACTTATAATTTAGTAACATATAAAGGCAGGAAATCAGACCCTTTCCAAATAACATCTGGCTTGAAACAAGGTGATGCACTATCGCCGCTCCTTTTCAATCTGGCTCTAGAGAAAGTTGTAAGGAAGGTAAAGGAGGAATGTGCTATTGGAGGAACATCCAGACTTGCTTGGTTATGCAGATGATATAGATATTATAGGGGAAAATGAACAAAAGACATTGGAAATATTGACTCACTTAAAGGAAAAAGCTCAACAAATGGGGGCTGGTTATCAACCAAGATTAAACAGAATATATGATAATTTCAAGATAAGGAACGGCAAAACACTCTGGCCACATACAAATAGATAATATGACCATTAAGAGAACGGAAACATACAAATACCTGGGTACAATCTTCAACTGCTCCAACATAATAAGGGAAGAAATACAAGCTAGAATCAACTCTGGAAATAAGATATACTATGCACTACAACATCTGCTAAAATCAAATGCGCTATCTCGTAACACCAAGATCACAATATACAAAACACTGATTCAGACCAGTTGTGCTGTATGGCTCTGAAACCTGGAGTACAACTAAAGGAGACGAAGCCTTGTTACAAACCTTTGAGAACAAAGTCTTAAGACGCATCTTTGGGCCCATTAGGGATACACAAAGTGGAGAGTGGAAAAGAAGAAGCAACAAAGACATTTATGATCTGTTTAAGTCCCCGCTAATCACTGGTATCATGAAGGCTAATAGACTGCAATGGCTAGGGCATATAGAAAGAATGGAAGATAATAGGGAAACAAAACTCGCTTACACTCAGGAAATAATGACCGTAGACCCCGAGGTAGACCAAAAAGACGGAGGAGAGATAATATACATACAGACCTAAAAGCACTTGGAATCAGCGACTAGCAAGAGAAGGTCAACCAGACAGACGAATGGAGACGGCTTGTATCTGTAGCAAAGAACCTCAATGGCGCTGAATGCTGAAGAAGAAGAAGAAGAAGAAGAAGAAGAAGAAGAAGAAGAAGAAGAAGAAGAAGAAGAAGAAGAAGAAGAAGAAGAAGAAGAAGAAGAAGAAGAAGAAGAAGAAAGGGCAGCAAGGTTAAAAAGAGGAATGTCGAGGATAAGTCAAGCCGAAGACATTCTTCAACAGGTGTGTTCACTTGAGGATCAAGAACCTGGCGAAGAGTGGGTACAAGTGCCAACAGAGTTATGTACGTCCTTTTCAGTTTGCAACCAACTGGACAAAAAATGCAGACAAGAAAATGCGGCTGCTGTGGAGGCGAAAGTACAGTCTTTGATCTTCGAGAATTCTTTAGAGGGCGATGCTGTCATTTACAAAGATGGGTGGGTCGTTCAACGAGTGAGAAGTTCATGGACCTTTACGGCTCAGGCCGGAGGGAGAGCTATAAAGGAAGATTCTGGTGCTTTTGCTTTGACCACATGCAGCCTAATTATGGAAGTCATGGCAGTAAGTAAAACGATAATATGGCTCGAGGCACAGACATTAAATCGGGCATGTGTCCTTAGTGACTCAATGAGTATGCTCAGGATGATAGAGATTGGGTGGGTCTGAAGAGAGTGGCTGCTGTCTCTGAAATAGTTTAGGCTGGAAAAAATTAGTTTCATTTTCGTGCCAGAGCATGCGGGTGTACAAGGAAATGAGCAGGCTGACAGGCTTGTAGGTAAGGCTACCGTGGAAGGCGGACGAGTCATGGAACAGGCTGGTGTTCTGAATGCTCTACGAGAAGTACGTCATTTGGGAGAACCTAGTGATGACTGTGAATGTACAACCATAGCCAGACTGCGAGAACAGCAAGTTAAAAGGGGTGTGGTCAAAGAAGAACACTACGCAGGAAGCCAAAGAAGATTAATAAAGCAACACAGAACTGGTGTCGTGAGCCGCTGCACTCTGCGGGATTTACTGAGAAGATAATTCGAGCACTTATGAACTGAATGTTTCGATGTGCAATAAGGATGATCTGTCGACTAACTAGTGTCTGTGTTTCAGAGTTATCTTTCCTCTGGCTAAAAGCAGAAACCAGCAGAACGCGTTAGACAACTTCGGGAAGTACACATTATATTGTAACTAGGTCAGAATTAAATACATTCCAAATGGACTGGTTGGGACTAGGGAATTGGTCTGGCATTGTTTCTCCCGCGAATTTAAGGTATTTCGTTGTCAACAAACTCAAACACAGAAAACTTAGTGGCAACTGGTAAAACAGATGGGAAATTTTACAAAGGAGAAGGCGGAGAGATAAATATAGAAGTAGTTTGGTAGCATGACATAATCGAGACAAGAAAACAAAGATGACCAAGCAGATCGCCCAGTGATCGCCCAGAGACGGACATATAATCAGATTGCTACTGGAACTATTATTGTTGGAACTCTTCGCTGGTTGCTGAGGATGGAGACGGAGCGCTTATGGGAATGTCCCGAATGCTGTGATGTCGGTTCCTAGATCAATCAATCAATCAATCAATCGCCCAGTGTTCATTTTCATACAATTATATGAGTGTCGGTCATTCCGAAATCAATGGCAAACTACTGAACGTAAGCCTGCCAAGAAATTCTAGTGTTGGCTGCGGCGTTGACTGTAAAGGATATGCAACTAACTTTTTTTAAAGCGGTTATAGATTTAGAGATTAAGATTAATAGGCGAAGCAAAGGCTGTAGTTAAGAATACGAAGAGTATATTGTGTAATAATTCACTATCAGTAAATGTCATAAATAGAGTATTGAACTGTTATAATGATTGTGTTCTGCTGTAAGGCGAATGAATCTTGGAATGTGTACGAACAGAGTAGGAACAGCTGGGAAGAAACGGAAAAAGTGGCTTTATGAGAAGATTGTTGCGAATACCTTGGGCTGCCAGAATAACAAACATGAGTGTCAGTCAAATGAGAATGATAGTAGAATGATGCATTCAACGATAATAAGGAAATAAACAATGCCATTTGGTCGTGTATAGGGAAGCGAAGCTTTGCAAAATACCATAACAACTGGAAATATTAGCGGTAGAAGAAGCAGGGGCAGACTAATAGACATGGTTATATATCCCAAGAAGGAAACAAGAACAAAATAGCGTCAACAGAATTGACCTAGAACACCATGATAGTTACCAATAGAGACACGTGAACTTTAAAGCCACTTGGCGGGGCGCACGATAAGGTTGAACTGAAAACGGGAAAATCTGAAATCACAAAACAAAGCTGGCAGATATTTCACACTCGGTTCGGAAAGACGCAGATATTGCTTCTAGAAATATTCCACAACGTAAATGTTTCTTTTGACCTGTGTTATTGTCACAAGTTCTTGTCCTTTTATTTCCATGTTTCTATTGATTCATACGTCGATATTTGTCATTAGCTGGGGTTGTTTTACGTCTTTGTCTCCTACGCGATCTATTCTAGATGTGGTTTCAAATGAAGCTGTTAATTGTTGTAGTTCTGGTCCAACAGTTAATGGCAAGCATTAGTCTCATCCATTTAGTTGAAATAATGGGAAGTATTAATATTGCGTGTTTAACTATAACAACAGAACGTTCTTGCAATAAGAATTAGATACATCTTGATAATAGAATATAGGTTTCAGACGCATCCATGTTATAACATATAGAAATAATGTTTCATTCGACAACGTGCAACACATAACATGCGATGGTTGAAGCAATGCAGTCAACACACTAACAATTCATGCCATTTGTAGGATATATTATCTGTATAGTATCTGTATATCTGTATTATTTTATCTGTATAGTAATTTTATAACTTGTGTTTACTTAAATTCATAACTTCTGGTTTTATTTTTTTTTTCGATGTTGATCTTCATTATATGTTTTGTGCGTCTATTATAGAGTAAATATAATAGGAATATCAGTGGTACATTGAAAGTGAAAACATCCTTGTGCCACAACAGGCTGCCTTTAGGCAGTGCTACTCTACGGAAGATCAGACAACCTACCTCTCTCAAGAAGTTGAGGATGCATTCCAAGAGAAGAAGCTGGTACTTGCGGCATGGATAGATTTGAAGAAAGCCTTTGACAAAGTCTGGAAAGAAGGTCTGATGAAGAAACTGAGAAACTGTAAAGTCAATGGAAGAATGTACAAATGGGTGAAAAGCATACTTGCACAACAGAAGAGCCCGAGTACAGATAGACGGTCTCAAGAGCAAGAAAGTTCTATTGCGTCACGGTGTTCCCCAGGGCGGAGTCCTGTCCCCAACACTTTTTCTAATCTTCATCAATGATCTTGTTGCTAATCTACCCAATGGAATTAAAGCGGCAATGTACGCTGATGACCTGGTTTTGTGGAGCGCAAATGAACATGCATCAGTGGCCACCATATTGCTACAAAGAGCTGTAGATACATGTGTTGGATGGGCGGATAGATGGTGTATCAGCATAAACACTGACAAGTGCAGCACCACTCTATTTACCCTTTCTCCGAAACAAAAGGCAGGGAGCATACAGATAAATGGAACACCCCTAAGAGAAGATAAGGAACCAACATACCTTGGTGTAACATTCGACGACAGGCTGACATGGAGAAAACACACAAAAAAAGCAGTAGCAAAAGCCAGAAGGAAAATTGCCATCCTGAGAAAGCTAACTGGAACCACGTGGAGAGCCAGTGGGAAAATACTTAGCAAAGTTTACCACAGAGCATACGACCACACTTGGAATACGGGTCAACTGCGTGGTGTTCAGCATCAAAAATCTACATTGCAGGAGCTGGACAAGGTGCAAAATCAAGCTCTTAGAGTCATCACAGGAGGGATGAAATCAACCCCTATAGTAGCAATGGAGAAAATGGGGAGGACACAAGCTTTAAGAGAACGCAGAGATACACAAACACTAATACAAGCAGAAAAGTTTCTCAGCTTGCCAGGCCACCCTATGAAGAACAGATTTGAAAACTTAGCTATGGGGCGGTTGAAAAGAAGTAGTTTCATCCACCAGGCCAAACAACTCTGCAGAGAAACCATCGATCTTCCCACAGTTGATATCCCCCTGACAACTATTCCAGAGCGAACCCCGTGGAAAGATGAACATAGAATATCACTACAAATCCAGTCAAAAGTGAGAGGAATATTTGACAAGGAAGAACAGAACAGTGTACAGCGCAGAACAGCCACTCTCAGCTTCCTTGATGACGAATACCCACAGGACCTCTGGATCCGAGTCTACACAGATGGGTCAGCACAAAATGCTGTTCGAAATGGAGGAGCGGGAGTGTATATAGAATACCCAAATAATACTAGAGACACGGCCAGAATTCCAACAGGAAAGTACTGCCATAATTATGATGCTGAAATTGAGGCAATCAAGATAGCCACAGAGAAATTACAAAATACCAGCCATGGTACACAACCTGTGGTGATATTGACAGATGCAAAATACGTAATAGAGGCGCTCCTGTCTGGGAAATTGCCAGTTCTGAGGACACTACTTTCTGAACTTAGCAGTCATCGTAAGATCACCATACAGTGGATACCATCCCACTGTGGAATCCCCGGAAACGACAGAGCTGATCGATTGGCTAAGGAAGGAGCACAAGAAGAACAACCAGATGTGCCTATTACATACCACCAAAAGAAAAGAATGATCAAATCAGTCAGAAGGCCACCAAACCTTACTCAAGACGACTACCACGTTATGGACAGACCAGAACAGGTCATTCTTCTGCGCCTCAGAACAGGACACAATAGATTACGCAACCACATGTATACAAAATTCAAGATTGGTGACTCAGTCCATGTGCACATGTGGTTTGGCGTCGCAGACAGCAGAGCACATACTCCAGGATTGCCCAAACTACAACATATCCAGGCGAACCTTCTGGCCTAGAGAGACAACAGTGGAAGATAAACTCTATGGACCGCTGAATGAACTAAAAAAGACTGTTAGATTCATACAAGAGACAACATTGCAGTTATAAACATAATTTAGGCGAACGAAAGAAGAAGAAGAAGATAGAGTAAATTTATGCACTCCTGCAGTTGTGCACTACTGCTATGCGGTAGACACTGGTCATCCGCGAAGAGCAGTCCATTCACTATGAATACTTTCTCATCATCTGTTTAATTTGTTTTTATTTTGTCTACATCGGTGATGCTATCCATATAACCGCCATCTTTAATTTTTTTACTTCATTACGGTTTTCATGTGAAGATCTGTAACACGTAACCTGTGTATTTTGATAGTGTTTTAGCCATAACCATTATAGCCAATAATAACCGCAATCTTTTATTTTCAATGAAAGATTATTATTGTTTATTAAAAGAAAATTTTAAAGACCGGAAGAAGTTAAGAAAATCGGATATATTGTAAGTGAGCTTGTAAATGTGTAAAGGATATCTGCGAGGAGAGATCATTGACACATATTTATCTTGACATGTAAAATAGCATGTGCACTGATGCATTTTGGAGGGTGGGGTGGGGTTTTTATGGGGGTGGAGTGGAGGAGGGAGAGATCGCAAGATGTGTAGAATCATTATCACCCATGACAATTGTCAAGACACTTGTTAATACATATGTATAAGTTTTGGATTGTCACTGCCGACCCGGTACTTAGTCCGGCATTATAGAGAACACAGATGTGCTTGCTAGTTTAGTTTAGTCGACGGATCAACATCACGGCACACGGGTGTAATACATAAGTGCTCTGTTCTACTCCTAACGCAAGCCTGATTCCGGAGACCTCAGCTCAGTGCACAAACTCTATAGCACCGGAAAGGAACCTGAAATACTTTGGGTAGATTTTTAACTCAAATATTTTGAGGTGAGTGATCTCGAGGTATGGTGTCTACCTCGAGTGCTGAGGGTGCCGGGTTCAAGCCCCGATGAGGCCGGGATTTTTTCACGTGGACGTCTGGTAACAAAATTTCCCCTGGTCTCTGGGTAGTGTAATCGAACGCCCGTGTGTATTGTTGCGCACGTAAAATATCAATTGGCAATTTGAGATCGAAAAAGCCGTTGCCCGAGCAAAATTTAAATTTTATAGATGTGCTTGCGTATTGTTATATATAGCACGATTTATTGCCAGACATCTTGCGTTGTATCTGAGGGATAGTTTCCGTCTTCAATATTGAAATTCACAATCACAGAATATTGTTTATAAAGATAAAATGTCGATATGTATAATACAAATAAATTCGTAGTCTATATAGCAATATTGAAACCAGTGAACTTATAACAATGGGAGGAAAAATTAGTTTTAAACAATAGAGTGCTATTGTACTAGCAATAAACAATTAAACAATAGGATACTAGATTGTACTTCCGGTACAAATGGCGACGACGTGACGTGTTTATTTTTCGGGAGACGCTGTTAAGTGTTTTCCTGTGGATTACGTGGTGTTATTTTGTATTGTTTATTGGAAGTGTTCAAAAGAAGCCACGGAAGGCAGATGGTGGATGAAATTCTGAGGGCAGCCGACAGATATTTGTTGGTTATGGTCTCAAGTTTCGCGATGGCAGGCAGAGGATTTCTTTCACGAGACAATGGCTGCGGTCACCCGGCCAGTGTGGCCACTGCCATAGAGGAAAGCAACGACAAACAACCTCTATAAAAGTGCCTAGTACATTATGATTCGCCTAAAACCTGATCATCGCAAGACAAGGACAGAGACATTAAAATTAGCAACATGGAATGTTAGGACGTTAAATGACGACGAAAAATTAGATAGCATAAAACAAGAAATGGAAAGAGAGAAAAAATTATTATTTTAGGGATGTGCGAAACGAGATGAACAGGAGCAAGCAACAAGATAGATGAAAATTCTAAGATTATGTATTCTGGAGGAAAAGATCGACAAAGGAGAGTGGCAATTATCTTGGACCGGAAAAAAATCAAAATCTGTTCAAGAATATTGGGCGGTATCGGACAGAGTTCTACTAGTTAAATTAAGTGGCTGCCCTTTTAGCATAAATGTTATTCAAGTATATGCCCCAACAGGAGAATCCAGTGAAGATAGTAAAGAGGAATTTTATAATGACACAGAGTCTGCCTTAAAAAAATTTGAAAATTCAGAAATAAATATCATAATAGGATATTTCAATGCATAAGTAGGAAATCAAGGTGATAGATATACAGTAGGAAACTGTGGTTTAGGAGAGAGAAATGAAAGAGGATACAGACTCGTAGAGTGGGCAAAAGAATAGGAAATGATTTTAGGAAACACCTGGTTTAAGCAACACCCTAGAAGATTATGGACATGGAGGAGACTAGCAGGATTAGAAACCAGATTGACTACATTATGATTAGCAGAAGATTTAGAAACGCGTTAACAATAGCAAAAACAGTTCCCAGTGCTGATTGTTATAGTGACCACAGATTATTTACAGGAACATTGAGGATAAAGTTGAAGAAAGTCAAGTATATAACAGGAAACACTAAATATGATTTGTGTACATTGAGTAATGACAAGGAAATACAAAACAAATTCAACATAGAAGTACAGAACAGATTTCATATATTGTCTGATCCTAGAGATCATATTCCAGGATAGTGGATGATCAACGGGAAATGTTGAAGAATTCAATTAGTGTGGCTGCAGAAACAACTATTCCAGAATTAAAGAAGGTGGGTCGTAAGAAATGGATGGCTGAAGAAATTTTACACCTAATGGAAACAAGAAGACTCAACAAAAGTAATTCTGACAATATGAAGAAATTCACAGACAATTCAGAATACTATTTAAGGAGGCAAAAGAAGCATGGCTTGAGGAAAAGTGCTTAGAAATTGAAAAACAATACAACAGTCAAAATACCAAATTAGTGCACAAAAGAATTCAGGAACTTACTAATAAAAGAACAAGTACATCAGCAGGCTGTTTAAAAACTAAAGATGGCAAAATCATATTAGAAAAATATCAGATTCTACATGTATGGACAGATTATGTGAAAAACCTTTATGATGATAACAGAGAGTAACAGTATGATATTAGATTTAATAATGAAGGACCGCCAATTTTGAAGATGGAGGTTCCAAATGTTCTTAAGCATATGAAAGCTGGCAAGGCCCCCGGTGCAGGTAACATCACAACAGATATGATTAAAGCTTTAGAAGAATACGGAATAGATCAAGTCACCAGACTGCTGAACACATTATATGATACTGGAGATATACCTTCTGAATTATGTAACTCTGTATTTATTGCAATCTCAAAGAAATCAGGAGCCTTGGAATGTGATCAAAATAGAATAATTAGTATAGTGAGTCACATCACAAAGATTTTGCTACGAATTATCATGCAAAGAGTGAGGAAGAAAATACAACCTGAAATAGGGGAAGAACAATGTAGGTTTGTAGAAGGAAAGAGTACAGTAAATGCTGTGTATATGCTGCGATCAGTTATTGAACGTGCTATAGAAGTAAACAAGGATATACATCTTTGCTTTATTGACTACACAAAGGCTTTCGATAGAGTTAGACATGTCAACATGGTGGATATGCTTGCAGACCTACAAATTGATGGGAAAGACATTAGACTTATAAAAAAACATATATTGGAAACAACAAGCTGCCATAAGGATTGGTAATGAAGTGGGACAATATCAGCCTATTAAGAGAGGTGTTAGGCAGGGATGTGTAATGTCTCCAGAACTTTTTTTCCCTATACAGCGAAAATATTTTCAGAAATGTAGAAGATATCAATGGAATCAGCATTGGAGGACGAAACATCAATAACATTAGATATGCAGATGATACAGTATTGATTGCAGACAATGAGCAGGATCTGCAACAATTTGTAGATGCAGTTGTTGTACACAGTGAGCAACTGGGGTTAGAATTCATTTGTAAAAAGACACAGATTATGGTCGTCACTAGGAAGAACGAAATACCACAATGTAATATACAAGTAAATGGGAATATTCTTCAACAAGTGAATCGGTACAATTATCTCGGAACAGTCATAACATCTGATGGGAGATGCCTTGAAGAGATTAGAACAAGAATCGCCATGGCGAAAGTAGCCTTTAGCAAGATGAAAAACATTCTGGCCAATAAAATGATGTCAACTGAAACGAGAAAAAGAGTGTTGAGGGGATACATAGAGCATGTTCTTTTGTATGGATGTGAAACTTGGACAATGAGCAGCAAGCAAGAAAAACATATGATGGCTACAGAAATGCAAAAAATACAATGGACAGACAGAAAAACCAATGACCAAGTACTACAGGAGACAAATGAAAATCGTAAATTGATTAGAGAAATTAGACGTAGACAGTCAAAATTGTTTGGACATGTTATGAGAGGAAATGGATTAGAGAACTTATTGACAACTGGCAAGATCGAAGGGAACAGACCAAGAGGAAGACCGAGAGGAAAATACCTGGATGGCTTGGCCACATGGCATGGACGAGACAGGAACACTGAGCTGATCCACGACTCTGGTGATCGAGTGAAATGGCGAGTCATGACCGCCCACGCTTTCCGGCATGGCACATGATTGATTGAAACAATAGAGAGAGCGTAACTTTTTATCTATATTCTAGTTAACATATAAAAGATTAAAAGAAAGTAACCATAGAGTCCATTAACGCATATTTTCTATTTGATGATGGGCCTGTTTGTGCCTATATTGGAAGACTGAAACTATTGACGTTTTAGCACAGGCTGGAAAAATTTACGTAGAACAATAGAGAGAGAGAGAGAGAGAGAGAGAGAGAGAGAGAGAGAGAGAGAGAGAGAGAGAGAGAGAGAGAGAGAGAGAGAGAGAGTGAGAGAGAGATTGAAATAGACACACAGAGATACAGAAAGGGAGAGACACAGAGAGACAGAGAGACAGACAGACAGATAGACAGACAGACAGACAGACAGACAGACAGACAGACAGACAGACAGACAGACAGACAGACAGACAGACAGACACACACACACTCAGACAGACAGACCGACAGAGAGACAGACAGACAGACAGACAGACAGACAGACAGACAGACAGACAGAAGTAGGGTCAGCTAGAGAAACACACAGGGATACAGAGAGAGAGAAAGAGAAAGAGAGAGAGGGAGAGAGGGAGAGGAAGAGAGAGAGAGAGAGATCAACTGTTTATTCATAGTCTTGTTCACACATATTAGATTTAAGATTGTTTTAATGCTGCATGTTTTTTGGATGACGTTGTGATCAACCCCAGGTTGAATTTCTAGGCAATTGTACGCTCAGTTGTGTGTCATAGCTTTCTGAATGAGAAGTCAAAGCTTAAGTTGAACCGACCGTTGTAGGAAATTAAATCCCCTACTCCGCCATCCCCGCTTTTATCGTCTCGATCACGTGGGCTGTTACATAATAGATTACGGACAAGCAAATATCTTAAGAGACCAAGTAGACATATTTTTAATATAGGGTTACGCCCAATGTTTCTTCGACTAAATAACACACATGGTTTAATATGCGCAGTGTTAAATTGGGCTAAATTACTCACCGAGTTGTAACAATTATGAGGATGTTTGTCTCAACTCAGGTGTAAGGTTACACTGCCTGTCTTGCACACCCTTATACTTTCTGCGCTTAGAGAGGGTAAGGAGAGTTCCGCACCAAACTTCCTGTGAGATGGTACTTAGATACCGAGTCGGGTAGAAAAGTTTCTACACGAAACCTCTATTGGACAAATGCGCGCCTTTTTCAAGACTGAGGTGACCTAAACGCCAAGGCATTGAACACGTGAGTTAAAACTCCTCGAGGGGACGCAGCAATCCCATCAAACAAAAACACCAGCAATGAGGCTGCTCCAACTAGAGTCCTGGTGGCGTATCAAAGCGCAATCCATTCAATCATGGGAATCGAATTGGAACCACTGCCCTCGCAGGCAAACGCAAAACACCACTACTCCGCCACACGTGTTTTCAAGATCCCAGTGAAAAATGGTGCCTTAGTAATGACCATTGCTTACGTCGTCATCATCATCGTCATCATCGCCATTTACAAAGTACGCGTGTAAAGATTGTCTGAAGCACCCATTTGCCTGATTCCGCTTTACACTTTAAGCAAAAATACTGCGCTAAGATGGCCTTAATCCTTCGAGACTAATGGCATTTGAATATTATATTGAATCTGACGTCTTCGATTCGTCTCTGAGGAATTTTTCTTTTGCTTTATTTTCTGTCAACAGTTTGGATGAGCTACTCGACTAGATTAAGCACGGAGTTTGTCCAAAAGATGTAATTATAATTGGAACTCTTCATTCTTTCGGTAAACATTCCATCTGATCAAAATCCAATTGACGTCATCGAAAATTGTGTACTGTGGAAAACGTTGGCCATATTGATTAGCAACAGCTCTTGATGTATATGTCGCTATGATTGTATTTATGCAGTTTGTGCTATAACAAGTTATGATGATGATTATTTTTAATAGTGTTATTGGCATTAGTGCAAATAAAGAATAGTGTAAACGGAAGCACATCAACTCCCTCATTGATTTCTTTCGTTTCTATTATTGACACAGAATGATTAGGTTTTCTGCCATACAGTCAGGTTCTTGTTCATATTTTTTGAAAGATCGTCAGTTGTAATGAAAATATTAATGCATATAGAAATGAATGAAATTGTTATTGCGCATTTTCAATATTAGTTATTACATATGTAAAGGAAAGACTGAAAATATTTAAAACGGTGTAAGGTGGGCAGTCAGTACATTACAGACTAATATGGTTAGTTAGCGACTTGTGCTTTACAGGACATCGCAGTCAACCTTAACATTTTAGCCGTTTGTCATATTCTAGGTAATTTTACTTTCAGTAGTGAGGGAAAGATTTCTGAAAGATCGACAATGATGCCATTGTAAAAATCAATGCAGAGCGGTATGCTTTAAAACTGCCGACAGCTGACTTCGAATATCGTATGTTGAAATTGTGAATCTGTTTTCACTCGCTGTGCCTAGGCACCGACAAACTGATATGAAGAATTCAAAACAATGTTTTCCCGTAGAGAATTTAAATAACGAAGACACAAACAATAGATTGCACGATTTATTGTCTGGCATATTTCGCTGCATCCGGTCAGTTACATACTGTGAAAATCACACAACATTAATAACACAACATTAATAACACAAGGGGATTAATCTAATTACTTTAGTTTATTTTGTGTGAATTCTGCAGTAAGTACCTCATGATAAGAGAAAGCTATAGTGGTAGTTTGTAGATGTCATTCGGTGGCACCATCACCTTTAGAGAACACACTACTAGATGTCGAATGCGCATGCGCACAACTGTCAACAAGGTTACAGCTATATCAGGACAATGCCAGGCCACATACTGTATGTACAATTAACCAGGATAGATTGAACAGCTAATGTTGCTGGGTTTCTGTGCTACGAGAGGAAAAGGAGAAATTTGTGTTGTACACTCCCTGTGAGATGGTCCTTAAGTACCACCAACCGCAGAAATGAGCCCTTGACAAGAAGAAGGCAGAACGAACACCATTCCATTGGAAATAAAAGCTAACAATTAAATTTGCAATTTGTGTTTACAGAGTAAAGCTAAAGAAGACAAATGACTCCATCAGACAGTCTTAACGTATGTTCTTTAATTATTCGATCTCTGGCCCTACTTTGACAGAGTGATGTCCTAATTGTAGATCTAAAAGCTCTTTCCAACTGTTCAAGTTTCCCATGTGAATCGCTTACGGGAAAGACATTGTAATACACCTCTGTTGTGGGAAAGACATTAGAACACGTCTCTGTTAAGAAAAAAGACATAATAATACGCCTCTGTTATGAGAAAGAAGCAATAATACGCCTCTCTGTTATCAGAAAGACATTATAATATGCCTCAGTTATGAGCAAGACATTATAATACGCCTCTGTTATGAGAAAGACATATTAGGTCTCTGTTTCGAGAAATACATTATAAACATCCCTGTTGCGAGAACTGCATTATAAAACACCTTTCTTTTAGAGAAGCACATTAACATTTATTGATATTCAAAGCAGCGACATAATTGGTTGGTTGCGTTATGTTTGTTTGCTTAACTCCGCCGAGGATTCCGCGAGAATGCGAGAAATAGCGTGATAAATAAATCCTCGAGTATTGATTAACACAGGGACTGTCCGTTCTATACATGTTTGTAGTATTCTAGACTCAGAATAACGCTCGATATATGTTTGTATTTGTGCTCTGTGATCTATGCTTAGTTAATACACATGTCAGAGACTGTGAATCTACAACAATGGCCAGGCTGCGAGAGCAGCAAATTAAAAGAGGGGTGGCCAAACAAGAACACTACGCAGGAAGCCAAAGAAGATTGATAAACCAACACAGAACTGGCGTCGTTAGCCGCTACACGCTGCGGGATTTGCTGAGGAGGGGATCCGAGCACTTATGGACTGAATGGTCCGATGTGCAACGAGGATGATCTGTCGACTAACTAACTAACTAACTAACATGTCAGAGACCTATAGTGCTACTGGAGTGACGAAGTCGGAATATTCCTATCAAAGGAGAGGAAAGAAGCCTCCTTCCCTCCACTAACCTACGGAAACTTCTTGGGCAGGGTGTAGTAAACGTTAAGGCCCCCGATTAGAGAAACGTGAAACCACTTGATCAGGTATTGTATGAAGCTCGGGAGCAGCCGACAGATACTTGTAGGTTTTAGTTAGTTGCACATCCTTTACATGATGTCGCAGACAACACAAGCATTGTTAGCTGTTGTGATGTCTTGGCAAGTTTACGTTCAGTAGTTTGCTATTGCTTCCTAACCGACAGGCACCCATATCATTTCGTAAAAACCAACGAAAGTCGGCCAGCTGCCAAATCGTCCTCAGCTGTGTTTCGATCTTGGGTATGCGTTCGTAACCCCTTGCTTGCAGGTTATGGTTTCAAATTTCACCACAGTAGGCAGAGGATATCATTATAGAGACAATGGCTACAGTCAACGATTCTTGTCACTGCTAGGAAGGACAGCAATGACAAGCTATCTTGTTTTCAACATTTGTCTTCTCCTCGGTCCACGATATTCTCATAATCTTTCTGTAAGATTTAAGCTCAAAAGCCCTCCTTAGTGACTGTGACGTGAAAAATTAGCCACGTCCATATATTGCCACATAAAAGATGCATGTTCTCAACAGTTTTACTGCAAGCTGGTTGCAGACGTTAGTAGCATGGTCTCTTAATACTATTTAATCTCTGCATTTCTATAGCCAGTCTGCGTGTTGAATAGTCCCCGGTGTTGCTGATTATGGATTCAAGATATTACAAGCTTGTGACATTTTCATTTTCTTTGTAGTTGATAATGGCCCTTGATTGGTGTGTAGCCTTGTAGGTGGATATTATTTTTATTTTGTTTAAGTTCATGAAACACTTTTGATTTTCACTGTGTCTCTAAACAGTAGCAGAAACTGCCCATTAAGATACCAGCATGGGATACTGGACTGTTGGCGGCATTTGATTGACTAGTTTAATGTTCTTAGATGGAACAAATAAATAACAGCTAAAACGAGCATCAGCATGTTTTAACGGCCCATAGAAGTATAAAAGCTAAGGCAGTCGCATAGCATGTATTGCCGTTGAAGTGTAAAGCTTTCAGATATTCTAGCCATGTCATACGAGGTGCGTTAGCCAGTTCCCGTTCTCTTCGCCTTTCCTTCAATAAACATTTCCCAGAAAATTCTGAAGAATGTTTGAATACATTTGTATGAGTCTGAATGGACCCTAGAGCCGTACTGGGCGGACAAAACCTAACCCTGCCTCTGTTGTGGATGAAACTCGGACCACTATCTTGGCAAGCAAGAGCATTAACCAGTGTGCTTCCGCTTCTCCACTTGGATGTGTATGTGGCGCTGTCACACACCTACCGCTAGTGACAGAAAGTAATATTACTAATGACCCCCAACCGACCCGAACTGGTTGTCACGGAAATCAAACAGCAACAACTTTGTGATAACATTAAACTAATGTTTAATGATTATTAGCGCTAATTACATAAGTCATGAATTAAACATACTTAGCCCAAGGACCACCTGATCACCGATACCCCCCAACTAAACCGTCTAGCTACTAATAACTTTTAATAACCATCTAAACTACTGATGCAAACCGACACTGTCTATCGCCATCTTAAACGCTAACTGTCACAACAACAACGACGTCTTCATTCTCTATCTTTTACAAATGGTGCGCACCACGCATGCACCGAGCAATGCGCAAACCCAAGCACGTATTGGGCCAACAGTTATGTGTTATATTAGATTAAGTCAACAGGTGTAATATGGGGCTGTGACAGACGCCTTATAATATAAAGGTAACTGCGTTAAGACTAGTACAATCTAGCACGCAGAGTGACAGTGAAAAACGTCATGGCTACTCCTACAATATCAGTAACCACAGTTGGGCATGCGTTTTTAGATCTAACTGATATTTATCAGCTGCACAAATATTAGCAAAGGAACATTGCTAAAATAACCAGGAAGATTGAAGTGACAATGTGCACATGCTATACACTATTACAAGGGTAAGCGACCGACATAATTTTGATCACATTACCCCTCGCATGCCCATTGGATCTGTAAAAATAATGGGAACTAACACCATGTATATAAATGAAGTACAGGTTGTGTGTTTAATGACTGTGCAGTGTTTGAAAACATTAGAAAATACGCCGCTATATATTTTCTCCTAGTGTCATAATAATCATCGCGGGCTTGACCAAATGGTGAAGGCGTTCTTGTCTTAAATAACACATTGTCCTTGGTATTCTGGTTTATTTCTATCGATGACACTTTCCCATGCCACCGTCATAGACCATCCAGTATCATTTCTCTCCGTCTGACTTTCCCTCTTCTAACGCTATTTATTCCAGTCTTAACAATGTTCTCCTGTGTCCGTCTTCTCATTATAAAGACCAAAAAACGCTGCTTCTGTCTTATCGTTGCATTTAACGCTCAACTGTCATTAACCTCCTCCGGGCAATAGTTGTTTGTTACTCTTACTGTCTTTAAGCTCTTCCTGATTTGACATTTCACCATCCGAGATAACTGTCGTGCAGCTGAACAGGTTCAATATTATATTTTAGTACTCTCATTCTGACATTCAAAAAAGTGACTTGTTACTGTCATGAAGAAAGCTGCCTTCTGATTTGTGGCATTAGAATATTGCAACAACATACATCACATGATATAAACTGTAACTTTATACGACAACAGGCTTGGCCATGGGAATCCCAGAGGGGAAAAAGGGGGGATTTTCTGAATAGTGTAGGGATGGGATGGGACGGGATGGGACAGGCATAAATTACCATTGGATGGGACAGAAAAACATGTCCCATGGACAAGCCTGCCAGGCTTGGCCATTTGAATGTTATTCCCATGGGAATCCCATGGGAAAGCCCCATGGGACGGGATGGAATGGGACATGCATAAATTACCACGCAATGTAAATTATGTCCCATGGACAACCCTGATACGACATTAATGTGATGTATACTTCATATTATATAATTACTGTTTTATCAATGGGTGGATGAGAGAGATCATCATCACCATGTGCCATGCCGATAAGTTTGGGCGTTTATGTTTCGCCATCTCACACGATCACAAGAATCATGGATCACCTCTGTTTTCTTATCTCGACCATACCACGTGGTCACCCCATCTGACTGACGGCTGGAAACTAGCGTCTTGACAGACGATAGTTTGTAAAATGGATTTATACATCTCTATAAAACAAAGCCTGGGCTGAATTTAGAGATCAAGTGTTGCCCACTGCAGCATGGTCCCTCTCTCTGCCTGGTTAGTTTACTCCAGAGGAAAGGTGACAACATTATGTCTGGAACAAGACAAGCTGCAGAAGCTGTCGGATAAGCAAAGTAATACTCTAACTGTCCGCCTGTCGGAGCTTTCATCCTAGACCAGTTGACGACCAGAACTTAGGGCCTGGACTGCCTGCCATGACATTTAGTCTTTAGGCTGCATTTCCTCGCACTAGGCTAAGGCTTGTACCCTCCAAATTGCACTCCTCCGTCTGAAGCCGTTGGTATAATGGTGGGATGTCGGGATTGGTGAGCGCAGCCAACATTCAGCGCTAACAGAAGCAGGTAGTACCGTCTACTAACATACGGTAGCTCAATCATATCTAACTAAGATCTGACACCGCCAAGCCATCTAGGTACTTTCCTGTCTTCTCCTTGTTCCTTTACCTTCAATCTTGCCAGTTGTCACCAAGTTGTCCAATTTATCTCTTCTAATAACGTGTCCAAAAATGTTTGACTGTGTTCATCTAATTTCTCTAGTTAGTTTACGATATTCATTTGTTTCTTGTAAGACTTAGTAATTATTTCTTCTGTCTCTTCATTGCATTCTTTGTATTTTCCTCAGAAACCACATTTCCACAGACATTAGATGATTTTTCAGCTTGTCTGTTCATTGTCCACGCTTCACATCCATACAAAAGTACACATTCTATGTAGCGTTTCAACACTTTTTCTCGTTGCAAATGATCTTTTTATTGGTCAGTATGTTTTTGCTACTGTTTTCAACCTATATATAAACTGATTCGTTAGCGTTATTGCAAGGTTGGATATCAATCAGATTAATAAAAACCCACTTCTGGTAGAGGTTACAAGTACAGTATACACACACCACTCATTACATACATATTTTGGTTTTCATGATGATTGATCTAAATTGGCTGTCTTAAGGGCTGAACATCTATTATCACAGGAACTGTCAAATGTGCAACCCATATGTGGAAAGAATGAGATTGCAGGGGATCGGCAGGGGTTCTGGAAGAATCTCAAAACTGAGAGGGAAGACAAGAAGAACATTTAATCAGATAGCGGTGGGAACGATTAGTAGTATGACTCATCGCTGGCAGTTGAACGAGGGGACTGAGCACGTATGGGAATGTCCTGAGTGCGGTGATGTCGGTTCTTGACTCAACTCAACTCAACTGTCAAAGGTGGTTAATTTATAATTTTTCCAGCGACATTCATTGTGATGAACAGTTTTCTGTAAAGTTTATATCTTACTATCTCTCTGATCTAAAGCACAACCACATTTTGAATTCATTCTTAACAGGAAGATTTGTGAAATCATTGCTGGTGTTTTTAAAGTTATTATGGATACGAATGCTTGTCATAGAGTGTCAAAATCCGCTTTCACTGTCTATGATTTTTGCATTTGTCTTCTTTATGATTGTGTAGTACACCCATAGTCCCCTAGACAATGCCTACACTTAACTTTATTATTGGTGTTGTGGAGACGTGTTTGTCAGAGTATTAGAGCATCGTAAGCTTTATAAGATTATCTCCGTATGACGAAGGGTTCATAAGGGTTCATTTATTTGATTACTCTCAGAAAAGTGCATTTAAAATTAATGAAAATATTAGGCACCGAACCCGAGACTCTTCGGGGAGTGGAAAACTATAACACTGCGGTGTCAGTTACATAATAGTTTTCGTTTTATATTTTCTTGATATTCAACTAAAGTTCGTATTTCTGCCCTCTTTATTTCTACAACGTCAAACAGCTTGAGCAGCTCATCGAGCGTTTTCAGCTGTTAATAAATTCTCTGCCATCTGGGTATGGCTGATTTTTTTTTTTATAGGCGGGAGAGTCAATAAGTAAGTTACACAGTTCTGTGGGATGGCAGGTAAATGTAGTAGGTGTTTTCTACATGTGTCATTAGGTGACAGCAACATCGAACTTTATATTTCCGCTTGTCAGGTGGCGCTAGGTGTCTCATGCGCATGCGCAGCGCATAAACAAAATGGCGACTGTACTTACGGAGTGTACAACCAAAGAGTAGCGTGCTGTTGTACGTTTTTTTTCTTTTGTAGGCAAAAGGACTGCCTGCAAAGGACATTCATAAGGAAATGCTTCCTGTTTATGCTGACAAATGTTTGTCCCATAAAGCGGTGCATAGCTGGGTAGAAAATGTTTCTCAAGGACGCGCTAAGATAGTTGATGAAATGCGATCTGGTCGTCTTGTTGAAATTGCAACAGAAGCATCCGTACAGCGGGTGGAGGAAATGATTAGAGGTGACTGGCGGGTAACGATAGACTAGCATCTGCTATAGGGTGCTGTGAAGGTCTATCGATGCTTCATGATGTAATTCTAAGAAAACGTCCAGGACTGCTGACAATAGGAGTGTTGCTGCTTCATGACAATGCCAGACCACATACGGCTCGATTAATTCAAGAGAAAATTAACCAACTAAGGTGGACATCCACCTTACAGCCCCGACTTAGTCCCTAGAGATTTTCATCTTTTTGTTCCACTGAAATCCCACCTTGGCGGGAGACAATTTGCGAATGACGCCGAAGTTGAATATGAAGTGAAAATGTGGTTTAGAAAACAGAGCACGCAGTTCTATGAAGCCAGTTTTGGGATGACTGATAAAACGATGGGATAAGTGCATCAATGTTGGTGGAAATTATGTTGAGAAATAAAGGGACAATGTAGATATAACAATAAACTGGTTTCAAGTTGTTATCATATAGTTATTTTTCTACAGCCATTTGTGACTTACTTATTGACTTCGCCTCGTACTATAACACCCAACTAGTAATCCTGATCTAGTGTTTGTATTATAACCCATGACCTGTATTCCCGGCCCATCTTTGATCTCATTACTATTTCTCTATATAGAGAGTATATTCGGTGCCTTATTCTTTGCTTTACTTCGGCTCGACCAATTCGCCACCCAGATCCCCTGCTCCGGAATATACTTTAATAAGCCTTAATTAGTCTATACCTATATAGGGTACTTGGGTGTTCGGTACAGAGTCGGTGACACCGTAGCAAGGAATTTGATTCGTTGGGTGTTCATGTTCATAGTATGACATGTTAGGTACGGAGCAGATGTTTTCATGCTGTCTTCTCCATCCCTTGAAAGGTTAGTTTTCCGTGTGGCAATGTTTGTAATCTGCTTACAGTTTTGATGATGAGAACCTGCCAAGAAAATGGCCCTGTCACCCCGAAGCTGTTGGCACACAGAATGTCTTCGTTAGGACTTTGGAAAGATGTACTTTATTGTGCTCTTGGGCATGTGCTGACCAATGACTGCCGGGAAAGTGTTGGTGTGTTTTGCACTTTAATTTAATGTTCTAGAGTCGCTCACATTTATTGCAGCCAAGTGTTATTTTAAAATTAAGTAATCCGCTTGTATTATCCTAGGGACAAAAACTACAAGCCATCCAGAATCCACAGACAACAATAAAGAAATAGTAAATGTCAGAAACACGTAAAGCCTAGACTGTTTAATCAACAGTAATGGAGACTATTCAAAAATGGTCAGGCGTAAGGTCGCTTTGGGATTGCAAATGTCAAACAGTATTGAGAAATTATGTAACAGCACCATAAAATCTATTACGGTAAAAGTTTCGAGAATATGTATTTTTCTGTTGCAACATATGTATATGACTCATGGACCATTTCGAAATCACTAACAGAGAAAATTATGGTCTTTTGACCTAAGATGCTACAGAAAAGTTCTTAGAATACGGTGGACAAGAAGAGGAAAAAGTTGACATTCCACAAAATTTGAACATCGAAATAAGCTGGCTCATAGACAGCCTCAGGTCACGGAAGCTGAAATACTTTAGCCGAATGAAACGCCTCAGGTCACTGAAGCTGGAATACTTTAGCCGAATAAAATGTCTCAGTGGCATGGGGAGAACACCGACATAGGTATCGTTCCTGGCAGAAGAAGTATGGGTCGACCGGCACAATAGCGAGCACCTTGGATATGAGAGTATGTCAGGCTGGAAAGATGGAGAGGGACCGAGAGAAGTTCTGCTGCATGATCTTAACTGTATTATTGGTGTTGTGAAGTCACGTGTTAGTCTAGAGAGTCGTAAACTCTATAAGTATATATGTATATGGTGACGGATTAATAAGAGTTACTTTATTTGATTACTACAATAAAAGTGCACTTAAAATTAAGGAAAATATTTGGACATTGAACCCGATAATCTTCGAGCAGTGGAAACCCGTGCATATATTGCACATTACGAATTTGGCGGTGATTGAGTGGTGAGGTATGAGTATCACCTATCCCTCCATTGACCCTTGGTCAAGATGGAGTATACGTTTACATCCCCTCACCCCGCCGCAGTCCTAATCAAGGTAATGTAATAACTAGTTGACCAGCATCAGAACAGCCGAAGATTGTCGTTTGTTGTATTTTCAGATTCACGACGGTAAGCAGAGGATCATTTTACAGAGATGATAACTACGGTCCCCGACCTGTATGGTAACTTCTAAGAATTAAAACGATGGCAGACTGTCTTCTTTACAGATACCTAGTATATTTGATTCGACAACTTACACAGTTTCAGAAACACTGTCTAAATAGGTGCTCTATACAAAAGCAGCGTCTGATAAGAAAAGGCACACGCACCAGGTGACACCAGATCGTCGGTATGCTATTCAGTGCAAGCCCTTTCTGAGGCTTATATTAAGAACTAGGGATGTTTGCACCTTGAGCACAGTTGGTAAGTGAGAGAATCAAGTGAATGGGAATTTTCTTAAGAAACTGAATCGGTATAACTATCTTGGAACAGTCGTAACATCCGGCGAAAGACATCTTGTAGAAAATAGAACAAGTATCGGTATGGCACAATTAGATGTTTGAAACATGGAAAACATGTTCAACAATGAAATGCTGTCAATTACTGTGAGGAAACGGGTGTTAAAGTACTACATAGAAATTAACATGTTGTAGGCATATACAACATGGACACGCTGAGAGTCATTTAGTGGCAGTACAAATCTGAATAAAATACAAATACCAAAATGGACATAAAACATACTTAGACATTCCTTCAAGACATAACTGAAATCCACAAATTGATGAGAGAAATTAGATGAGACAGTCATTCATTTCTGGGCACGTTGTGTGGAAACATAAACTTGAAAACTTGGTGACAACTGGCAATATTGATGGAAAAGAGCAAGTTGATGGCACAGGTATAACTATCTGCGTGGCTTAGCCACATGGCATGATATAGCCAAGAACACATAATTGGTCCAAGAATGGTAATCATGTGAGATTAGCAACCATGACAACCCACGTATACGGCACATAGTGATGATGATGATGATGACGATGTTAAATCAAATCAATGGCATCAGCTACCCATTACGGACACAATTACTGGTTCAGTATGACGGCGGTATGTGCATGATTTTGTCTACTTACGCGTGAAAAGGTGTTTAATTCATCGTTTTCGTGTATCTAGTTTGGCTGTCAATGATTCCTGGGCAAGTTTACGTTCAGTAGTTTGCCATTCCTTTCTGAACGACCGGAACCCATACCATTTTATTAAAAAATCCACCGCCAGGCGTTTGTTCCCGAATGTAGACCAGAGCTCCACATGTTCCAAAATCGTCTCCGGTGCTGCAAAGTTTCGTGCATCTATGCTGAAACTACTGTTTTGTGTATTTTCAGCAGCGGGTGGCGACGAAATTCGGTCTGTTTATTACTGATTGTGACAGGCCAGCTAGGCAGTAAGAGTAGATGACTCAAGGAATGGATGTGATTCTGCAGCATTTGCCAGACTGGGAGAACATCAAGTCAAACGGGGTCAATTAAACTAGAGCGCCATGCAAGAAGGCAAAGATTAATGGTCAGTGAATACACTACTCGTCTATCGCTAAACTTTTAGGGAGATACTGGGGAGAGAGTTCCCATAATAGCTCGATGTGTAATGAGTTATGATCTGTTGGCTAACTAACTCCATTGCAATTTGGATCAGCATACCTGTTGACTACAATCGAGACCACCGTTGTAGGAATCAGTGTGTGTGCTTTATCTTTCTGAATCTGGGTTATTCAGAAGTGTTGTTCTTATCCCATTACTTGTCTTAACGTTATCTTCAATCTGCATGACCAAGCACATACAAGCGTTTATATAGCGTACCTAGGTTCACAATGCATTTTTGTATAGCTAAAAAAGCATTATCATCGTGTGACAGGTTTTTACCAGAACGGTGCCTCCATTTTAACTGATTTGAAAGGATCCAGGTCGTGAGAAAGGCGTCCTGCTTGTGCCGTAGGCATAGTTCAGTCTTTAAGAAGTGCAAAGTCCGTCGTTTTTT
This sequence comes from Cepaea nemoralis, assembly GCA_014155875.1. Lineage (NCBI taxonomy): Eukaryota > Metazoa > Mollusca > Gastropoda > Stylommatophora > Helicidae > Cepaea > Cepaea nemoralis. Next base: position 105,582 of record JACEFZ010007070.1, read on the forward strand.
AAGACATACACTACTTTGTTTTTCGATTCCCCCCCCCCCCCCCCCAGATTTCTAACTTTTCCAGAGCGCCGTGGATATTAACATGCCCGAACAATGTCAGATCTCATACAATTGAGGTTCTTAGCAACTTACTGTCTTCTATATTTAATGTTTTCAATGCCATAGACCTGGGTCAGGCTATGGGTTATTGAGTACAGGTAGCTTTTGTCTTGCATATTCCTGTGACAAGCGAGAGGATTGTAAGACACACTTTGCACGGCATTGGTTACAAAAGCATAAAAAGTGTGCAAGACGTTTGGTGCAAGCGCAAAACGTCACCTTAGATCAGTTAGACTCAAGCTGGCGTCAACGTCGGACATAGTCCTTGTTACTGGAACATGGTTAAAATTACGCTGCTCTTGTAGAATGGAATGTGTAGATATTGTTAGGTATATGTGTGACTTTTCTGTGGAGCAACTGGTTGTGTTATCGACATGTCAAGTGTAGGGTCGTAGTAAAATAGACTGGAAAAAACCATCCCGTGTCGTGTTGTGTAAGTTCGGTTTAAGTGGTTATGACTTTCGCCTGTATAAGAAGAAAAGGTTCAATGGTCATTGGAAGTTGAATAAGAGATGTCTATAACATCAAGACCAAGTATCTCCTTCTGCTCTATGGCATTATACCTTCCACGGTTTGTCTTTCTCTCTGTGCAGGATATGTACGACATATTTCTGTATCAAAGACATTTCGAGTGATATGATTTCCTTTGTAATCTTTCTATAGTGTCAATGTTTCGGAAGCATATTTTGACAATATATAGTCGATCGCAACTGCTTCTTTATGTTCTTTTTTTTCTGCCATAAGATTTTTTTTTGTTCAATACCTGCAAATAACAAATTCATTTATTAAACAGTTCATTCGAACCGCCGCTTGCATTTTTTATGCTTGATCGAAGATAGTTTTATTTTTTTTTTTACGTTGGCTATCTCTTCGCTATGATTTCTGCATTATTTTCTTTATAGTCTTTACTTTTCCTGCAGCCACAATCTGTCTTTGTTACATTTCAGAATAGAGTATGTGTGTATATGTATCTGTGTGTCTGTGTTGTAATTAGCAGAATCCATTTTCCGAGATCCTATTGGCTTTTCCATTAGAGAACTGCGTCATGAGTATAATTAATTGCTGGAATTCCGCGTGTGTTGTGATGTTCACAAGTTTAGACTGTGTGTACTGGGTCGTTCTTCACATTTCAAAATATATTCTCCATATAGATCATGCGTAGGTAGTGTACAGCCTTAACTGACTTCTTTCAACTAATCACTTTACCATTCCCGGCCTATAATTCCACGTAGACTCATAGAATTAATTCTTGATGACATGTAGAAATTAATATTTGGTACCTGCTTTTAAAGAACACGCAGAGATAAAACTCGGTATATTACATTTTCCGAAGGTGCTTCAAATGAAAACTTTAAAAGTGTGATAGAAATTACAATAGCCATGCCATTGTCTTGTCACCTGTCAATATGTTTTGTTTTTCCTGTACGAGGCCTTCAACGGTTGCAATCGACTCTGGGGTCATTACTCGGTGTGCTTGACCCGGTCATGAACAGTCTGTCACAGAAGTCACGCCATTTTAGTAACGCCATTTTGAAACGCCCTATTCCACTCATACAGTTTCTATACTAACAGGCATGCATAACTATACTGGACTTTCATTCACTGGTGAATTTCTATAGGTTTAATACTGATCAAAATACGGATAACAGAACGCTCTCTTTGGTGCATGTTAAAAGTCGGGCCACCATCTTAAAACTGTCCTTATGACATCAACGAGTTCATCTGCATCATGATGTAATGTGCTTAACATTCTTGACAAGCTTAACAACAATTTTGACAGGTTACAACACAATCGCATGGTTATTGTAATTTGTATCACACTTTTAAGGTTTTCATTTGAAGCAGCCTCATATCTTGACATTTGTACATCTTCAACTATTATTGTAGATTATATTTCAATGGTTTTAATTGTCAACACCGACGACACCTCTAAATAAAAATAAATAAAACACAAATCACGAAGCAGGAACGTCCTGTGAGAATGTGAAGAGTTAGAACCATCACACGTTGTAGGCCTGGGAACACGAAGGAATAGGTTACCAGGCTTTCCCTCGCGTAGCCAACTGACGTCCAGACCTGACAACTAATGCTCTTCAGACTGCCATTGTCAAGAAACAGCTACATTAAAATTAAGTATCAGTCAGCAATATGTTCGATGTTTGATCGATTCATCTAAGAGTTCATGGCGATAAAGAACTGATTTTTGATCGATTCATCTAAGAGTTCATGGCGATAAAGAACTGATTTTTGATCGATTCATCTAAGAGTTCATGGCGATAAAGAACTGATTTTTCGTGTCGACACTCTGAAGTTGGTCATTACGTGGGATAGTAAACATGATTATATATAAACGAAAAATTAGCTGCTTTAGCAGTAAATGATTTAAGTATTTTCATTATAATTCCACTGATTCATTAAAATACGGACATTAGATGTCTGGCCCCGAGGTTTCGAGCTTTAGATGTCTGTATATGAGGTTACAGGCGGACGGGTATTAGATGTCTTGACCCGAAGTTATGGACATTAGGTGCCTTGACACGAAGTTACGGACATAATATTGCTTACACAAATGTGTTCCCCCGTATAAAAATCCATACCTCAGTAACCAACTGAGGGAAAATGATGAGAATTAGAATATAGCCTTATCATTATGTACACTCAACAGCAACAAAAAATTTGTTCTGGAGATTATATAGCAGATATCAATGTTTGTATATATCAATCAATCAATCATGTGCCATGCCGGAAAGCGTGGGCGGTCATGACTCGCCATTTCACTCGATCACCAGAGTCGTGGATCAGCTCAGTGTTCCTGTCTCGTCCATGCCATGTGGCCAAGCCATACAGGTATTTTCCTCTCGGTCTTCCTCTTAGTCTGTTCCCTTCGATCTTGCCAGTTGTCACTAAGTTCTCCAATCCATTTCTTCTCATAGCATGTCCAAAACATTTTGACTGTCTACGTCTAATTTCTCTAATCAATTTACGAGTTTCGTTTGTCTCCTATAGTATTTGGTCATTGGTTTTTCTATCTGTCCATGGTATTCTTTGCATTTTCCTCAGAAACCACATTTCTGCAGCCATCAGATGTTTTTCAGCTTGACTGCAACACATTGTCCAAGTTTCACATTCATACAAAAGAACAGGCTCTATGTATCCCCTCAACACTCTTTTTCTCGTTTCAATTGACATCCTTTTATTGGTCAGAATGTTTTTCATCTTGCTAAAGGCTACTTTCGCCATGGCGATTCTTGTTCTAATCTCGTCAGGGCATCTCCCTTCAGATGTTATGACTGTTCCGAGATAATTGTATCGATTCACTTGTTGAAGAATATTCCAATTTACTTGTATATTACATTGTGGTACTTCGTTCTTCCTAGTGACGACCATAACCTGTGACTTTTTACAATTTAATTCTAACCACAGCTGCTCACTGTGTACAACAACCGCATCAACTAATTGTTGCAGATACTGCGCATTGTCTGCAATCAATACTGTATCATCTGCATATCTAATGATCCGTTTCAAATGGCGACGACGTGACGCGTTTTTTCTTCGGAAACGCTGTTTAGGGTTTTACGCTGATTAGTGTTTACGCTGTTTAGTGTTTTCCTGTGGATTATGTAGTGTAATTTCGTATTCGTTTATTGGAAGTGTTCAAAAGAAGCCACGGAAGGCAGGTGGTGGATGAAACTTTGATGGCAGCCGACAGATATTTGTTGGTTATGGTCTCAAGTTTCGCGACGGCAGGCAGAGGATCTCTCGAGAGAGACAATGGTTGTTTTCATCTGGCCAGTATGGTCACTGCCATAGACGAAAGCAAATTACAAGAAGAACATATTGAGATGAGACGAGACGATGATACTGTCACACAACTAATAACCTCAACCCAAAAGATCGTGAGAGTCACAACTTATATCTTGAGATAGCAAAAACAAAGATAATGCATACAGATAAAACTAATGTCAATAAAGAAATATATGTTAACGAGGATAAATTGGTGGTGGTGGTTATTAGTTATCAACAGTTGACAGTGAAGGAAATTAACAGACGAATATCTATTGCTCTTATGAAAATAAAACAACTGAATATATTGTGGAGTGGGACAGATAGAACTACAAACATTAGATTTTTAAGAGCGTGCATCTTTCCCATTGAAACATACGCCTGTGAAACCTGGACACTTACTAAATAATCTGAAGAGCGCATAAATGCCTTTGAATATAAATGTTATAGGCGGGTTCTAAGAATATCTTGGATACAGGAAATAATAAATGCATCCATACTACGGGAACTGGATATTGAAGAAGGTTGGCTACTATTGACGATAAAACAAAGAATATTGAACCGGTTTGGTTAAAAAGTCGTGGAAGTTCGAAGAGACAATCATGGATAGGTATATGCCTGGGAAGAGAAGAAGAAGAGGAAGGCCAAAGAGAAGATGCGCGCAGGATTTGGCAGATGATCTCCAGATGGGTGTATCGGACGTGGGGCATCTTGCTTATATGGCCGAGAAGTTTTCCGGACGGTTGTTATGTGAGCGATCTTCTGCGAGGGACATGCTACTACTGAAAAGTAGGCAGTGTGAGTACATATAACAACATTTGTTACATCTGTCATAAACTATTCAATAATATAGACACTGCTTAAGCATCAATAAAGCCACAACATGGACCGTCCACCATGTTGTCATTGATAATAGCAGCGGCATGGTACTGATGCTTCTTAAGCTTACACTTACAATGAATTATAACAAAACATATATTTCCTCTAATAAGATTTAATTTTGATCATAATCAGACATATGAACATCCATGCAGGTGCAGGAGTAGCAGACGTTTTTGACTCACCAGTCGGAGGGAAATTTGACCTCTGAACCTTCTAGTGGAAGGCCCTCAAAGAGAAAATGAAGGACGTGCGACCTGAACAACTAGCAGAGATGCTGGTCAAACATAGGAAAACAAATAAACCAAAGGTCACAAATGGCATTCTCGATTTTGCTGTACAAGCAAGGAAATGAACGAGATCAAGAAAGAGGACCCGGAAGCATCATAGCAATTATAGTTATACAAATAATGACACAAACCAATGCAAAATGGTTCAATGGACAATGAGACATCATTAAACCAGGGCAATCAAAAGATAATAGCAAGGGGACTTTTGACACATTACAAAAATCAACAAACCCACACCAACCCAGAATAGCAGTCACAAAAAATAAAACTGGTTCAATGTTCCCGGAAAAGTTAATTGGCATGAGAAGATCGACAAAATAGTGTAAAGAATAATACAGAGTGTCCGTAAAGTCTGGACACATAAGATAATTGGATATGATTCATTTAATTCAAATGAAATTTTTTTTAAAAATGATTTCCCTAACTGGATTGGAAGACGTGGTCCTGTGGATTGGTCTCCTCATTCACCAGACTTCAATCCTCTTGATTTATTTTTCTGGGGCATACTAAAGGAGAATGTGTACTCAACAAAAATCACAGATCCAATACACTTGACTCAACGAATAATGAGTGAAGGTAGCACAACTGAAGGCACTGTGGATTTATTGTATCGAGTTCACGAAATTTTGTGAAACGCATCAACATTTGCATTGCAAATGATGGAGATAATTTTGAAGATGTTATTTGAATAAAACGGTGTTTTTTTTTTACCCGTGTGTTCATACTTTACGGACACTCTGTACAACTGTAAATTGGAGGCTGATAATAGCATAACAAATATTCCCAGACAAGAAACAGGGAATTTGGAAATGCAATACACTTCTCTCTCTCTCTCTCTCTCTCTCTCTCTCTCTCTCTCTCTCTCTCTCTCTCTCTCTCTCTCTCTCTCTCTCTCTCTCTGTGTGTGTCTCTCTCTCTTTCGCCCTCTCTCTCTGTCTCTCTCTCTCTCTTACACATACACTCGCGTGCGAGCAAAAAAACACACCCACGCGCGCGCGCGCACACATACATACACACACAGAAACACACACACGCACACACGTGTGAAGGATTATAATTCCACGTAGACTCATAGAATTAATTCTTGATGACATGTAGAAATTAATATTTGGTACCTGCTTTTAAAGAACACGCAGAGATAAAACTCGGTATATTACATTTTCCGAAGGTGCTTCAAATGAAAACTTTAAAAGTGTGATAGAAATTACAATAGCCATGCCATTGTCTTGTCACCTGTCAATATGTTTTGTTTTTCCTGTACGAGGCCTTCAACGGTTGCAATCGACTCTGGGGTCATTACTCGGTGTGCTTGACCCGGTCATGAACAGTCTGTCACAGAAGTCACGCCATTTTAGTAACGCCATTTTGAAACGCCCTATTCCACTCATACAGTTTCTATACTAACAGACATGCATAACTATACTGGACTTTCATTCACTGGTGAATTTCTATAGGTTTAATACTGATCAAAATACGGATAACAGAACGCTCTCTTTGGTGCATGTTAAAAGTCGGGCCACCATCTTAAAACTGTCCTTATGACATCAACGAGTTCATCTGCATCATGATGTAATGTGCTTAACATTCTTGACAAGCTTAACAACAATTTTGACAGGTTACAACACAATCGCATGGTTATTGTAATTTGTATCACACTTTTAAGGTTTTCATTTGAAGCAGCCTCATATCTTGACATTTGTACATCTTCAACTATTATTGTAGATTATATTTCAATGGTTTTAATTGTCAACACCGACGACACCTCTAAATAAAAATAAATAAAACACAAATCACGAAGCAGGAACGTCCTGTGAGAATGTGAAGAGTTAGAACCATCACACGTTGTAGGCCTGGGAACACGAAGGAATAGGTTACCAGGCTTTCCCTCGCGTAGCCAACTGACGTCCAGACCTGACAACTAATGCTCTTCAGACTGCCATTGTCAAGAAACAGCTACATTAAAATTAAGTATCAGTCAGCAATATGTTCGATGTTTGATCGATTCATCTAAGAGTTCATGGCGATAAAGAACTGATTTTTGATCGATTCATCTAAGAGTTCATGGCGATAAAGAACTGATTTTTGATCGATTCATCTAAGAGTTCATGGCGATAAAGAACTGATTTTTCGTGTCGACACTCTGAAGTTGGTCATTACGTGGGATAGTAAACATGATTATATATAAACGAAAAATTAGCTGCTTTAGCAGTAAATGATTTAAGTATTTTCATTATAATTCCACTGATTCATTAAAATACGGACATTAGATGTCTGGCCCCGAGGTTTCGAGCTTTAGATGTCTGTATATGAGGTTACAGGCGGACGGGTATTAGATGTCTTGACCCGAAGTTATGGACATTAGGTGCCTTGACACGAAGTTACGGACATAATATTGCTTACACAAATGTGTTCCCCCGTATAAAAATCCATACCTCAGTAACCAACTGAGGGAAAATGATGAGAATTAGAATATAGCCTTATCATTATGTACACTCAACAGCAACAAAAAATTTGTTCTGGAGATTATATAGCAGATATCAATGTTTGTATATATCAATCAATCAATCATGTGCCATGCCGGAAAGCGTGGGCGGTCATGACTCGCCATTTCACTCGATCACCAGAGTCGTGGATCAGCTCAGTGTTCCTGTCTCGTCCATGCCATGTGGCCAAGCCATACAGGTATTTTCCTCTCGGTCTTCCTCTTAGTCTGTTCCCTTCGATCTTGCCAGTTGTCACTAAGTTCTCCAATCCATTTCTTCTCATAGCATGTCCAAAACATTTTGACTGTCTACGTCTAATTTCTCTAATCAATTTACGAGTTTCGTTTGTCTCCTATAGTATTTGGTCATTGGTTTTTCTATCTGTCCATGGTATTCTTTGCATTTTCCTCAGAAACCACATTTCTGCAGCCATCAGATGTTTTTCAGCTTGACTGCAACACATTGTCCAAGTTTCACATTCATACAAAAGAACAGGCTCTATGTATCAGCTCAACACTCTTTTTCTCGTTTCAATTGACATCCTTTTATTGGTCAGAATGTTTTTCATCTTGCTAAAGGCTACTTTCGCCATGGCGATTCTTGTTCTAATCTCGTCAGGGCATCTCCCTTCAGATGTTATGACTGTTCCGAGATAATTGTATCGATTCACTTGTTGAAGAATATTCCAATTTACTTGTATATTACATTGTGGTACTTCGTTCTTCCTAGTGACGACCATAACCTGTGACTTTTTACAATTTAATTCTAACCACAGCTGCTCACTGTGTACAACAACCGCATCAACTAATTGTTGCAGATACTGCGCATTGTCTGCAATCAATACTGTATCATCTGCATATCTAATGATCCGTTTCAAATGGCGACGACGTGACGCGTTTTTTCTTCGGAAACGCTGTTTAGGGTTTTACGCTGATTAGTGTTTACGCTGTTTAGTGTTTTCCTGTGGATTATGTAGTGTAATTTCGTATTCGTTTATTGGAAGTGTTCAAAAGAAGCCACGGAAGGCAGGTGGTGGATGAAACTTTGATGGCAGCCGACAGATATTTGTTGGTTATGGTCTCAAGTTTCGCGACGGCAGGCAGAGGATCTCTCGAGAGAGACAATGGTTGTTTTCATCTGGCCAGTATGGTCACTGCCATAGACGAAAGCAAATTACAAGAAGAACATATTGAGATGAGACGAGACGATGATACTGTCACACAACTAATAACCTCAACCCAAAAGATCGTGAGAGTCACAACTTATATCTTGAGATAGCAAAAACAAAGATAATGCATACAGATAAAACTAATGTCAATAAAGAAATATATGTTAACGAGGATAAATTGGTGGTGGTGGTTATTAGTTATCAACAGTTGACAGTGAAGGAAATTAACAGACGAATATCTATTGCTCTTATGAAAATAAAACAACTGAATATATTGTGGAGTGGGACAGATAGAACTACAAACATTAGATTTTTAAGAGCGTGCATCTTTCCCATTGAAACATACGCCTGTGAAACCTGGACACTTACTAAATAATCTGAAGAGCGCATAAATGCCTTTGAATATAAATGTTATAGGCGGGTTCTAAGAATATCTTGGATACAGGAAATAATAAATGCATCCATACTACGGGAACTGGATATTGAAGAAGGTTGGCTACTATTGACGATAAAACAAAGAATATTGAACCGGTTTGGTTAAAAAGTCGTGGAAGTTCGAAGAGACAATCATGGATAGGTATATGCCTGGGAAGAGAAGAAGAAGAGGAAGGCCAAAGAGAAGATGCGCGCAGGATTTGGCAGATGATCTCCAGATGGGTGTATCGGACGTGGGGCATCTTGCTTATATGGCCGAGAAGTTTTCCGGACGGTTGTTATGTGAGCGATCTTCTGCGAGGGACATGCTACTACTGAAAAGTAGGCAGTGTGAGTACATATAACAACATTTGTTACATCTGTCATAAACTATTCAATAATATAGACACTGCTTAAGCATCAATAAAGCCACAACATGGACCGTCCACCATGTTGTCATTGATAATAGCAGCGGCATGGTACTGATGCTTCTTAAGCTTACACTTACAATGAATTATAACAAAACATATATTTCCTCTAATAAGATTTAATTTTGATCATAATCAGACATATGAACATCCATGCAGGTGCAGGAGTAGCAGACGTTTTTGACTCACCAGTCGGAGGGAAATTTGACCTCTGAACCTTCTAGTGGAAGGCCCTCAAAGAGAAAATGAAGGACGTGCGACCTGAACAACTAGCAGAGATGCTGGTCAAACATAGGAAAACAAATAAACCAAAGGTCACAAATGGCATTCTCGATTTTGCTGTACAAGCAAGGAAATGAACGAGATCAAGAAAGAGGACCCGGAAGCATCATAGCAATTATAGTTATACAAATAATGACACAAACCAATGCAAAATGGTTCAATGGACAATGAGACATCATTAAACCAGGGCAATCAAAAGATAATAGCAAGGGGACTTTTGACACATTACAAAAATCAACAAACCCACACCAACCCAGAATAGCAGTCACAAAAAATAAAACTGGTTCAATGTTCCCGGAAAAGTTAATTGGCATGAGAAGATCGACAAAATAGTGTAAAGAATAATACAGAGTGTCCGTAAAGTCTGGACACATAAGATAATCGGATATGATTCATTTAATTCAAATGAATTTTTTTTTTTTAAATGATTTCCCTAACTGGATTGGAAGACGTGGTCCTGTGGATTAGTCTCCTCATTCACCAGACTTCAATCCTCTTGATTTCTTTTTCTGGGGCATACTAAAGGAGAATGTGTACTCAACAAAAATCACAGATCCAATACACTTGACTCAACGAATAATGAGTGAAGGTAGCACAACTGAAGGCACTGTGGATTTATTGTATCGAGTTCACGAAATTTTGTGAAACGCATCAACATTTGCATTGCAAATGATGGAGATAATTTTGAAGATGTTATTTGAATAAAACGGTGTTTTTCTTTACCCATGTGTTCATACTTTACGGACACTCTGTACAACTGTAAATTGGAGGCTGATAATAGCATAACAAATATTCCCAGACAAGAACAGGGAATTTGGAAATGCAATACACTTCTCTCTCTCTCTCTCTCTCTCTCTCTCTCTCTCTCTCTCTCTCTCTCTCTCTCTCTCTCTCTCTCTCTCTCTCTCTCTGTGTGTGTCTCTCTCTCTTTCGCCCTCTCTCTCTGTCTCTCTCTCTCTCTTACACATACACTCGCGTGCGAGCAAAAAAACACACCCACGCGCGCGCGCGCACACATACATACACACACAGAAACACACACACGCACACACGTGTGAAGGATGCTTTATGCACATGTATAGGAGGATAGTCGCCGGATATAGACAGTATTCCAGCAGAGCTTTCCAAATACGGATACCCAGAAACAAAATTAATATGGACACCACTTGCCAGACGATATGGGTTACAAAACATCCGGGGCTTGTTTCCGGATCCGGTCAGAGATATGCACTACTGACGAGCTCAAACGAGAGCGAAACTCGAGTATAGTGCTTCCATATTGACGTGGATAGGTCTTAGGTTCATACCAGAATACGATCAGCGTTGCCAGTGGTGGGTTGTGCTCAATATTTAAATTTCAAATCCCGAAACAACCAATAAATCAATTTGATTATTGCTCGCTGGATTTTAGGAGGCCTGGTGTTCCTTGCCAGTGAGAAGTCCTGATCGTTCGGGTCCACATAGATTGACGGACGTCAGTCGCGGCGATTGGGCAATCTTGAGCATAGCCTACGATGGGTGACGTTGTGGTGTTCTGTTATGATAATTTGGCTGTGTCCAGTGTGTGCCGCGTGGTTACACACCCGCTTCACACGCGTGATCCGGGGCTTGTTTCCGGATCCGGTCAGGGATATGCACTACTGACGAGCTCAAACGAGAGCGAAACTCGAGTATTGTGCTTCCATATTGACGTGGATAGGTCTTAGGTTCATACAAGAATACGATCAGCGTTGCCAGTGGTGGGTTGTGCTCAATATTTAAATTTAAAATCCCGAAACAACCTATAAAATAATACTCTAACGATTTGACATAATCTTTGAATATACCTCTTTGAAATAAACGTATTCGAAAAATGTGCAAAATCTAATGAACTGTTAACCTTATCAGCCAAACAAGTAATGTAATGTTATGGGCACGTTTGAATATAATTAAGCAGAAAGAAGACGAAATCATTTCCATTAAAAACAGCTGATTTTAAATCAGCAAAGAAGTACCTCATAATAAGCATTTAATATTAGTGAACTGACTGAAGATCATCTGCAAGACCAATGCGATTTGTACCATAACTTCACAAAGGTTTTTGATCTTGTCTGGAATGAAGGACTGTAGCAAGTAAGAAGAAAACTCAATTGTAATAACAATATCGTTGAAATCACAACGGGACTATATAAAGATGCAAGCAATATTGTCCCTGCATACAAACGCGTGGCACCATTTTTTGTTTTAAAAACAACAAGAAGAGATCCACAGGTAGTATTATCTCCCGCTGATTTTACTATACCACAAGAAAACATTATGATGGAGACTTAATGATTAGCTCTATCGACTTATGGCGACCTCTGTGCAGTCTGCGAGTTGATGATTTCGTTGTTCCTATGACTGGAACAGAAATAGAACTTCACAAGATTAGATACAATTTCAAAATTGTATAAAATGACAATTATCATAGGAAAAGTAAGAATTACTGAAAGAGACACGGGACACATACAATCAATAAATGGAAAAACGCTATAATCAGTGAATCATGTAAACATCTTATGTCCACTATACAACACAAACAGATCTAAAGAAAACACAAGAAATTAGCAAATGTAATAACATTAAAACGCAAACAGAAAAAGTCGACTGTGTTTTAATGTTAATAAATTTTCTAATTTCGTGTTTTTCTTTGTATCTATTTGTGTTGTTCCTTGGGATGGTAATTATAAACGAAACGTCGACTCGTTGGATCGTAGTAAATTTATTTTGACTGTATTATATATGTCTATTTTATTTTTACCCCATGATTTACGTTTGCTGTTGTTGATTTTGTTGTAAGGTGTGTACACTGTGCCTGTGTTTAGTATTTCAAACTTTTTTTCGCAGGACACCGTGAGCTGTGGATTTCGTGTGGAGTGCTCTTACATCTGACCACGGTAGTTTGTTTGAACTGCATAGTTTTGTGAACTGCATGTTCTGAAAATGGCAGCGTCCGGTTTTGAACAGCCTAGTTTTGCAATATGAAGTAATGTGTATGAAGCTGCTTTATTTCTATTGACTGCCGCTTCCAATGGCGTTTAACTGTAATTTTCATGGCGGACTGTTGTGTTGGCATTCTGGCAGCGGCCTGTTGCTTGTACTCGCCTGTGCGTGCTGTTGGGTTGTGGTTACTGCTTTCTGCTCCACTCTTCACATGGGAAAGTGAGGGACATTTTGTGTCATATTCACTGGAACAGGAACGGAGCATTATGGAGGTGATCCTTTGCCGTGAAGTTGGAACAGCGACTAACTGTCTAACTTTTTCTCAGGAGTTACACATACATAAGTGTTTTTATTTCCCATTTTTATATCTTGCTGTAGCCGTTATTTCTCTTATCTATTAACACACAGGTCTAGCATCGCATGCGTCTTTGACGTGTAAACGGAGTCTTTTTATGGAAAGGTAACACAAGCTTTAGCGGTCGAGTTAGCTAAGTTGAGATAGAACTGCACTGATAATATTATGAGCACTGTCGGGCGCGGTTTTGACGTATGTACTCACCATATACGACAGTGAGGGAAAGCTTGGGCACCAATTCATCCGTGCATCCAGGCCTACAAAATGTAATGGCGCTGCCACGTCACTGACCTATAGCAGAAAACTGTTATAGGACAAATTGTTATAATTAATATCAGATATATGGCGAAAGTAGCCTTTTGCAAGATGGAAAATATAATTACCTATAAAAAGATGTCATTTGGAAAGAGAAAAAAAGTGTTGAGGTGCTACATAGAACCTTTACTTTTGTATGGATGTAAAGCGTGGACAATGAGCAGACCAGCTGAAAAAAGTCTGATGGCTGTAGAAATGTGGTTTCTGAAGAAAATGCATAGAATATCATAGACAGACAAGAATGTCCAAGTTCTACAAGACACAAATGAAAACCGTAAAGTGATTAGAGAAATTAGGCGCAGACAGTCACAATATTTTTGGCCACGTTTTGAGAAGAAATATATTGGAGAACTTGGTGACAACTGGCAAGATCGAAGGGAACAGACCAAGAGGAAGACCGAGATGAAAATACCTGGATGGCTTGGCCATATGGCACGGACGAGACAGGAACACTGAGTTGATCCACGATTGTGGTGATCGAGTAAAATGGCGAGTCATGACCGCCACGCTTTCCTGCTTGGCATATGATTGATTGATGGATTGATTGATTGATATGAGTGGCACCTTGCTGTGACAGACGAAAGTATGTGGATTGGATTTGGCTAAATCCCATTGCACAATGCCTGGGCATGGATTCAGAAAACATGTGATGCCCATGCAGTATGTTCCCTCTCTCGGCCTTGCCTTGTTTACCCTATAGTCTGTTTACTTTTGTCTGCCCCAATATAAAATTTCATATCTCAGTAACCAACTAAGGGAAAATGATGAATTTAGCATATAACATTATCATTATGTCCACCCAACAAAAAACATTTTGTTCTGGAGATTGTACAGCAGATTTCAATGTTTGTTTATATGCTGTATATAATTTACGGGTCAGAGATTGAGTCCACATTTTAAAATGTATTACACCTTCACCCAGACACATCCGCGTTATTTTTTTCAAAATTTCGGAAACGTTTTGGCACGACTGACACGCAGTTAAATTAGAGTGTTATATGTGTCGACGTAATGTGGGTCCTTTCGTGAAACATGATTATTTTATGAATCTTACCATTTATCGCAAACATCGGAATGTGTAAATAATGTTGAATAGGATTGATTATGAAATTGTGTACACTTTAAAGCATCGTTATGAAGTTTTACACATAGTTTTGCCAAGAAGCTGATCGCAGGAAACTGTTTCATACTGTTACAAATTCCGAAACAAGAACAGTGCATGAATTGGGTTTGAGTAAACGGTCATTTCGCCGATGGCTGAAAGAATATGGAATGAAACCAACACACGATAAGCAAATGGTACGTAGAAAGGCAATTTTAGACAGCTTTGACCAGGATGTCATAAGTCGAGCTATTATAAAAATGCTGGATGCCAAAGAAACAGTGATTGTAAGAAAACTTAGGGTTTGGTTGAGAAAGAACAATAACATAGAGCTATCCAAAACAACTTTGTGGAAAATTATAAGGACATTAGGCTTCACTTTTAGAAAGTACAAGGGAGGTAGAAATATCCTTTGCGAGCAACCGCATTTAGGAGCCATGAGAAGCAGATACCTACGTGAAATATGGGAAATGCGCAAAGAAATTTGTGACATAGTGTATTTGGATGAAACGTGGATCAATGCGCACCACACAAATGAAAAGGAAAGGCAATCAGTGGATGGAAAGATAAAGCGATTTGTGCCCAGTAGTAAAGGACAGCGTTTGGTCATAGCCTATGCTGGTAGTACTCATAATAGTTTACTACAGAATGTTGGACTCGTGTTCGTATCAAAGCATACAGACAATAGGGATTATCATAATGAGATGAATGGTATTGTATTTAGAGATTGGCTCGAGAATGCCATATTTCCATCCCTTGATAGACCGTCTTGTCTAATCATGGACAATGCCTCATATGGTCAGATTACGTGAAAAACGTTTAGCAACAGCTTGGCCGTTTAGAAGGAAGCCCACTACAGAGACATTGACAACAATTTTCATAGTGCAAAACAGGTAATAATCATGTTCCGTCTCTGAATGGTAAACAGCAGATTAGACAATCTTTCACGAAGACTCAAAGCGGGTCTGTCACCCATGTGGTAAGTGTGAACAAACTACACAGACAGCTGAACAGATCCTTAAAAATTGACACAAGATAACTAAATTGCCGTATCATTTATGGTCACTCCATACGCATATTAACGTACAGCTATTTGGAAGCTTTCACGAACTCAATATAAAAAGCTAAATGCATCCTAGTAGCATGACTCCTTGTGTAAAAAAAAAGTCGACAGGGTCGACTTCACTGCACCGGGCCCTATCCCATATGGCTCGGTCCCCCTCCGCAGCGCGGAAATCGTCGCACAAAGCACGAACTCCGTAGCAACAGCGACGATCCACAGGAGTCTCCGAAAAATTTAACTAGTGAACCGAAGGACGCTGCCCGGAATGGAACCCACAACTTTCGGAGCCTGAGTCAGACGGCTTGACCATTTCGCCACGAAGACTTCCTACATTATTAACCAGCAGCTGAAGAAACAAGAAGGAAATGACAAATAAATTAAGAAATGTATTCCTTCTACCTTCCTGTCATTTTACACATTATTTATCCCATGCCTCTGTAAATTCTCTGTCTTTACTAATATTACACACTGCATCCCTCTGGGGATTCTCCGTGGTGAAGTGGTCAAGCCGTCTGACTCGGGCTCCGAAGGTTGTGTGTTTCGACTCCGGGCCGCGTCCCTCATTTCACGAGTGCATTTTTTCGGAGACTCCCGAGGGTCGTCGCTGGAGCTACGGAGTTCGTGCCCTGTGTGACGCCTTCCGCGATGCGGAAAGAGACCGAGCCATATGGCACAAAACCCCGGTGCAATGCAGTCGACCCTGTCGACTTTTTTTTGTATTGCACCCACTCCCATACGAATCTGGCTACGCCTTGTACTTGTGTCATTACCCGAAATGACGTGCTTTACTGTAAGACTAGTTTATTAGGGTGAATTCACTACATTTTCGCCAAAACATCAAAGAAATGTAGCCGCTTTCGATGATTTAAGTTGCTTTGGACCTATCAAAGACATATTCCTTGGGTAGGAGTAAATATAAGACGGCAGGAAAGTTTTCATAATGATGTAACAGACAGTTTTCATAAAAAATTGATCGTGAATGAAGGCATTCTTTACTGAACAGACTATAGCGGAAATGATAACCAATACGTCTGGAACAAGGTAGGCTGCAGACGCTGGCGGCTCAGCATCAAACCTTCAAGAGCAGGAGGTGAGTGGTGGCCAGACCCTCACATCTGCGGGACTTGGCTTAAAGACGTTTAGCCATATTCCGCAGCAGAGAGCTTATTCAACAGCCAACTCAGAACTAGTACTGACCAGAGGAATCCGACTCTCTAATTATATATGTGTGTGTGTGTGTGTGTGTGTGTGTGTGCGTGCGTGCGTGTGTGTGTGTGTGTGTGTGTGTGTGTGTGTGTGTGTGTGTGTGTAAAATTGAAATATTAAGTTTACAAGTCACATATTTGGAATCTGTATTTATTTTCCTACGAAGCTATGCTGGCTATTAATTTGTACATTCGATTGTTATGAAATTCAGTTCATTGCAGTCTGTGCAGGCAAGGTAGTAAACCAAAAGTGAAACCAATATTTAAAAGTGTATTCACACTATCCTCGGTATTTGGTATGTCCTCCAATTGCTTGCAAATAAGCTTGGCAGCGGCTCCGCGTGGAATGCACAAGTCTGAAGAAAATTCAGAGAAATCAAGTCCCATTCACGTGTAAGAGCAGAACCTTGCATGTAGACTGCAACCAAGCTCATCACATAGATGTTCTATAGGGAGCATGTCTTGTGATTGGGCTGGCCAATAAATCGTCACAGTGTTCTACTGTTGTAGATATTGCAACGTAATGCATGCGGTGTGCGTGGCGCGCGTTATTCTGCTGGAGAAGCTGCAAGTCTGGATAATTTGGGAACGCAGGAGCAATCTGGACATCTAGACACTCATCTGAATATGGCACAGCATTAACATGTCCACGGATGACGTGAAGAGGCAAGCGATGGTGAAAACTCAATCCTCCCAATATGTGGATACTGCCACCTCCAACATCGGTTTTGCTGACGAACACAGCAATCTGCAAAGCGCTCTCCGCACTGTTGTCAAATCCGCATATGTCCATCAGCAAAGAAAAGGTAGCATCTGCTCTCGTCTGTGTATAGGACAGCATTCCACTGCAGTCTAGTCCATCTGACATGTTGAACTGCCAATTCAGTCGCTGCTGACTACGTCTGTGAGTCAAGTTTGGCTCAACATAAGGTCATCTTGCAGTAAGGTCGGTATCTCTCAGCAGTCGAATGACCGTCATTCGAGAGATTTGCCCACGTCTATTCACTATTGCTGTTTGACATGTCTGGAGAAAACGATTCCATAGGTGACTCAGCACAAAATGACAATCTTGGGCAGGGTTTGTAACGCCTGGTAGGCCACTCCGAAATCTATTCCGGGCACTATTAGTGGTTCCGTAACGTTCATTGAGACGTGCAGTAGTGCTGTGGTGGCAATTCATTCTTCGGGCAATGGGCGCTCAAGCTCACTCCAGTCTCCAGCATACCAATGGCTCGTTACCGGTCGTTTTCAATTGTCGTGATATTGCCAGCACATGAAATGGGTGTTTTGTCTCAACGGCCTTTTTTAAACCGAGTACACTGCCACTTAGCTGCGCGAGAATCGGTAGCGGTTCTCGCCGTGCCCGTTACTTAGGGATATGTGAGACGGCCGCTCAGAAAGCAATAGCAAAAAACTGCCACAACGCGTACATATTTTCAAGGTTATAGCTGTTGGAAATCGTGCTGCACGTGTAACTTTGGTTGTTTCATGTAATCTGTCCACAAACCCATGGGTTGAATCATGCTTTTTCCATTCCATCAGCCATTCGCTCTCTATCTCATGACAACACGGGGAAAATCCATTCCTACACTTGTTATTTTCATCATATATATATATATATATATATATATATATAATATATATATATATATATATATATATATATATATATATATATATATATATATATATTATATATGTAGTTCACAGAGGGTAAACACAAAGCTTGGAATGGCGATATTTTAAACAGACCCACAGTCATTAAAAATACACTCCCCTTACACACACACGCACGCACGCACGCACGCACGCACGCACACATACACAAACACATTAGGGTTCTGCTCTCACTGCAAAACAATATGTTGCACATTTTGTATGGGGAGCAACACGTAACCTATGTTAGAGACAAAGTAAACACAAGCAGGCAATCTAGAACCGCTTATGTCAGTGTTGAAACGGTGAAATCTTATACAGGTTTTGGGCACACTTTATGACACTCTCTCAAAGTTCATCCTCCAATGAAAAGCTAAGAGCAATCGGAGAAGAGGAAGGGAAAGATAATCCTGGACTGGGAATTTAAAGAGTAGACATGATGTAGTATTGCCAAACTCTTGCGCGAGGAAAGAAATGAGGACAAAGAGCGATGGGTGACACTGATTACTGATGCTGACATCATGTCATCCCTACGACTAACTTCCAGACTTTTGAGAATAGAGGAGATAGGCAGACAGAATAAGAGAAGGAGAGAGAGAGAGAGAGAGAGAGAGAGAGAGAGAGAGAGAGAGAGAGAGAGAGAGAGAGAGAGAGAGAGAGAGAACCAGTCTGAAAAGAATATGGATGTTTTGTCTATTTGTGACCAAAGGGAAATAACTCTTTAAAGCAACTTTTCGGTTTCTATATCTAATCTCCCTTTGTATATAATCACGAACATGTGTAGCAGGATCATCAGAGTTTATCTCAAATTCTCACAGAAGCAACTGGCTTCCTATATGTTTTAATTATAAGAGTTTGTTCGATCATCATGAATGGTGAAAGCCACAGGTCACTCAATGAGGTTCAATGAGCATGACTGCGAAGGAGACCGATGAGGCCGTTATGAACCCGTCATGTTTTGGGGCAGTCTAGATAGTGGGTGGTAGTTGGGAGTGGGGTGGGGGTAGAGAAGGGGAAAGGTGGGAGGGGGGAGTAAAAGAGAGTTCCGGCACTGATTTGTCTGGCTGGTCACCTAGCTAGTGCGAACTCCCCCACAACTCGCTGCATCTTATATACTTGGAAGAGGAGAGTTGCTCGACGCGTCGACCTAATTCTCTTTGCTCGATTGCATCTAGATCCAGAAGTGAGAGTGTTAGGATGACAGGAAATTGATCCATGTCCACTGGATGACAGGATGTTTTTCGGGCCCTGCCAAGTGCAAGGTTCTCCGCAAAGAGTATTGGTTGGTGTTAATTTTCTGGGTCTGAGGGTGTTAGAAATTGGTAGTTCCTCTGCTTAGGTTGACTGTCACACTCTTGTTCAGGGTAGTTCACCGAAAGTTTGTTCAATTCTGACACCCAGCTTTCTCCTGTAACTCCTAAAAGCTATTACGATACGATAACGGCCACCCCACGGACACTAGCTTTAACTTGCTGCCAGCCGATCTTGTTGAACGGGGTAGCCGACCTTGTTGAACGGGGTAGCCGACCTTGTTGAACGGGGTAGCCGACCATGTTGAACGGGGTAGCCGACCATGTTGAACGGGGTAGCCGACCTTGTTGAACGGGGTAGCCGACCTTGTTGAACGGGGTAGCCGACCATGTTGAACGGGGTAGCCGACCATGTTGAACGGGGTAGCCGACCATGTTGAACGGGGTAGCCGACCTTGTTGAACGGGGTAGCCGACCATGTTGAACGGGGTAGCCGACCATGTTGAACGGGGTAGCCGACCATGTTGAACGGGGTAGCCGACCATGTTGAACGGGGTAGCCGACCATGTTGAACGGGGTAGCCGACCATGTTGAACGGGGTAGCCGACCTTGTTGAACGGGGTAGCCGACCATGTTGAACGGGGTAGCCGACCATGTTGAACGGGGTAGCCGACCTTGTTGAACAGCGACAACTCGATAAACTTCACTGTGGAATGTGATATCACCCATCTTCAATGTAAGGAATAACATTACAGTGAACATTGTCATGTCCTAAGCAAACTCAGCCTCCCGGATACTTTCTTTCTACCTAGGCGATATTCTACTCAGTGGGAGTATTGACAAGGTATGACGCCCAGCACCTCTGCAGTACATTTATAGGCATGACGGCTGACATTTCAATAGGTGTATTAACAGATTTGGGGTTCGTTGCTTCATTCATTCATTCATTCATTCATGCATTCATTCATTCATTCAGTAGCATGTCCTTTGCAGAACCTTGCACCCATAACAACCTTCCGGAAAACCTGTGGATCATAAGCAATAAGTCCCGCGTCCGATACACCCATCTGGAGATCATCCGCCACATCCTGCATCCATCTTCTCTTTGGCCTTCCTCTTCCTCTCTTCCCAGGCAATAATTAAATAAGCGAATACGGGAGGTAAAAGTAGTTCGCTTTACTAGAACACAATCAAAAGTGACAACATGGAGCTTTCGACAGCACATAAACAATAAACATACCCTAATGCAACGACATAAGCAAAATACACAAGTTGTTTCGCTGATGTTACTCGTTCCGATTGCGATCTGTAAAATGTACAACCCGCTTTGGACGTGCAGTGGAATCATACTGGGTGCATCATGCTGGATGTATATTCTGTATGTAGTCAGGTGGTAATCACCATGCGAAATACTATAGCAAGCTGGTGGAGAATATAATTGCCAGGAATATATCCTATAAACTGAAGAAACAAAGTCTTTTTCCACCTACCCTTGGAAGATGCTGGCCAAATAGACAAACCTGTAGTAATACGCCTATGATTGTCTATTTTATAGAAAGCAAAGGGGAAGGGGTGTTCCAAATATGCATTAAGGATGGTATTGCTGCAGTTAACATTGAGGAAGCATGCAATAGGCAACCTTTGAATATCCTAATAACACCGATTCTTGACCTTGATATCAGTCCATTTCTCCTTCCATGGACCTCCTCAGGCATTCTTCAGCGGAAGTCGTGTGACAGCTGGACCTCCGAACGAACAGCAATACATTCTGGAATACGACAGGGTTAAACCCTTATCTTCCGTACTATTACACACCTACACAGTGAGAATAACAAGCGAGCAGATCACAGAAACAGGGAAGAACATTGCCGTCTACGTATGAAGTTTAAGTGTAGCATCTGACAAAGACAAGAGATAGGCTGCTGGAGAACTTCAGACAGAACTCGCCCGCGTAATCACGTGGTGCAGAGACACGGGAGAACTGGCCAACCCAACGAAGCCAGCCATGACATGATTCTCGCTGAATAATAACATTATCATCACATCAATATCAATCGCATGCTTGTGCTCGGAGGCTGTGACAAGTACTCGTACAATAAAGTGCCCGGAAGTGCTGTTTGGTGGAGGTTTGGCATTTTATGAGAACATAGACAATACGATAATGTCAGATTGTCATAGCATTGAATAATTCTTCAACACTTATCAATATTTCAGAAGTATCTGCGTAAAATATTCGATACCTCTAAGTTTCTTTTCTTCGGTATGGGTACTTGGAATTTTATAAACAGAATAATTGTGCTTTGAGCAAGGAATCATTCCATACTTGTTGATGGGTGAGAGCCACAAGCTTATGGGAGGCCAATGTAATAGTTCGAGAGAGCACGTAAACTTAGCAATCATTGATATAATAGATTCATTATAGTCCAGAAATCTTAGTAATATTAATTGTAACATCATATATATTGAAGAAATATGCTACACGTGACAAAATTGTCTAATTGAACGGGCTGTTGTTAGTAAATTACGTTTACATAAGAAAGCGAGCACAAATTGTCAGATGAAAAATATCTAACAAGTTCTACCTGTCAGACGACGTAAGTTTAGAGCTACTTAGAATACTGCAAAATAAATGTTATCTGTTTGTCCAAAGACAACTTATAAATTTACATATATATGAAATATGATCACAGGGGATGGCAGAATTGACCGAGCAATCGAAATGAGATGGCAAAATGCAAGTATATATAGCAACTATCATTCACACTGAAAAATCCACATATGCCTGCAACATGGTAGATAATAAACGGCATATTGAAAAATCAACACTTGCGAGATTAGATGCTTGAGATGAGCTGTCAACTGAACTATCTGAGACCGAATAAACTTGATGTCATCAGACAGGCCGTGGGATCCACACGTTGGCCACATAGTTTAGAAGTCAGAGGATCAAATGGTTCCGCCATAGCGTCAGAATGCGACATTGGCCAAAGAGGACCTGACACGAGAGCTAGAGGACGCCCGAGAAGAAAAAGGATTGCCGATATCAAAGACATTGCTTAATCACATGAAATGACTTTATCTAGTGACACCCATCGCGCGCTGGAACGTGAAATATTCCTCCCTACGATTAGTGACGACACTAGTCGAAGGGGAAGCTGATGATGCTATAAAAGCTGTATTTACAGAAGACTTTAGCAATTATAGGGAGCCTCAGCAGCGCAGTGACTAGAATACTGGTCGGCCACCCAGCCTGAAAATATTGGGTACTTGAACTTGTTCTGAAAATTAAAGCAATGTTGTATTATTGATCATTTACAGGACGTAGCAGTCAACCCCAGCACTTTTGGCTGTTCGTGATTCCTGGGCATGTTTACGTTCAGTAAGTTTGCCATCATTTTCTGAACGACCAGTACACATACCATTTCATAAACAACCAATGTAAGGCGGTCTGTTGCCAAATCGCCTACAGCTGTGTTTCGAATGCGGTATGCGGGATTAAGAACTTGCGTCCGTAACACCTCCGCCACGGAGCTTTGTATTATTGATGACATCAGCCACGAGTACCAGTTGTTATGCACAAAATGTGGTGCAAGCAATTCACCTCAAGCTATCAAGCAGGTGCCGTCTCCACAATGAACGTAATCTGCAATGAGTCTCCAACACTTTCTGTCCCTCGCCTTGATTGTGCATTCTATCAGATTGGCCCGTGGTCTGTTTTTTTTTTGGGGGGGTGTTATCTTCCCACTTGTATTATTGTCTAACTCTTGCTCGCTTACGGTTCATCTTAACCTCCAGTATCCATCCATCCATCATGTGCCATGCCGGTAAGCGTGGCGGTCATGTTCTGCCATCTCACTCGATCACCAGAGTCGTGGATCAGCTCCGTGTTTCTGTCTCGACCATGCCACAAGGCCAAGCCGTCCAGATACTTGCTTCTAGGTCTCCCCCTTGGTCTGTTCCCCTCGATCTTACCAGTTGTCACCAAGTTCTCCAGATCATTTCTTCTCATAACATGCCCAAAAAACTGTGACTGAGTACGTCTAATGTCTCTAATCAGTTTACGATCTTCATTTGTTTCTTGAAGAACTTGTTCATTGGTCTTTCTGGCTGTCCATGGTATTCTTTGCATTTTCCTCAGAAACCACATTTCTACAGCCATCAGATGTTTTTTCAGCCTGACTGCTCATTGTCCAAGCTTCACATCCATATAAGAGTACAGTATGGTTTTTATAAATTGCCAGCGAGTTATTTGGGGTGTTCTCTCTGGCACAGAATGCACTTGTGTATGCTGACAAGCTTATTGTCTGCCAACGAACCATTTGTATATATCTGGCAATTACTGTTGTTCTCCATGGGTGTCTTGTATCTGATGTATACATGCCAAAGTGCTAAACTGTGGTGCACTTATAGTTATACTTGCGGTGGACTAGTAACTAGACTTCTTACATCCTCCAAGCCTGATTGACTGAGCCGGCTGACAATCTTCTCTCTCACTTGCACTTCTGTTATCCAGGCGTGATTTTTACTTGGCTTGCTTTAGCATCATTCTTTACACCTTCAATGAATATGAATCTTTACACACACATTACGTAACGATGAACACCACTTCAAAAATGACTCTTCACGACACAACAGCGGCGTGGTTTCGAAACAGTGTATTATCGTCTCTTTAAAATAATTCACAAAATCGTCTCATCAATGTCAATAAACAGTGTACTAAAAGCTGCAAACAGATAATACTTGCACTCAACATCTACAGTCAAACTCTGTCGACAAATCTCTTAGACGACGTCAGCAGTCAAACTCTTCACAAACTCGACATATACACAACGTGGCGGCCAGACGAGATTCTGCCATTCGCTATCTTCAGTCCGACCCCGAACTCGGTCCAGACATGAATGAATCTTGCAGAAGACGTTGTCCCCTGCTCAGCGACTTGCCTTGCTCTATTCTTACAAAGCGTGACACTCTACCTGATCAATCTTCACGCTAACTGTGTGAAGCTCTGACTTGTATGCAGTAAGTACCCATGACCTAACCTGGATCAATGGCATAAATGTGTTATGTCTTTTAATGTGGCCGAAATATTGTCCTTGCCTCTTTTTTTATTTTTGTTTTTCATCAACTCTCTTTTTCATACCCAGTTTTTCTATAACCTTTGTATTTGATAGGTTTTGATTCCATGTTATACGACATTATTAACTTCAAAATGTGCGTCATGTGAATGTAATCAATATGTGTTTTTGACAGTTGACGTTTTTGTTGATGACGATTATTATGCCAATGTTGCTGAGATGCTTACCTTGGCAGTGCAATGGCCGCGCTATGCAATCATGGCCCCTGTGCAGCTGTTCCATCGAAAGAGAGAGAGAGAGAGAGTATATTACCCTGGCATTTACAGTGCATAGCACTTGACCGGACTTGTGGTTTCATTGTAAACAACAGTCCAGAGCAGGAACGTACTGTGGGTATGTAAAGTGTTATAACCAGCAGATTCTTTAGGCCTGGGTGCATGGAGGAACACGTTGCCAGCCGTTCTCATCTGTACTTGATAGCTGACCTCCAACCCTCTTCAACCATTGTTAGCGTAACTTTCCAGCAAGCACACCAACGCACACACTATGGTTTCTGTGGTTTCAAAATGGCTGCATACAGTTAGCATTAAACTGACTGTGCCTTGACTGAAAAGGGAGTAAAATGGATAGAGTTGGAGGGCGTGCACCGAGAATGGGACAACCATCCTCATTTCACATCGAATCATTCAGTTCATACGTTCTCTGATCCCCTTCTCAGCTAATTTCGCAACGTGTAGCGGCTCACGGCACAATTTCTGTGTTGGTTTATTACTCTTCTTTAGCTTCCTGCGTAGTGTTCTTGTTTGGCTACATCTCTTTGTCTCTCTTTGTCTCTGTTTCTGTTCTCGCAGCCTGACCATGATTGTAGATTCCCAGTCATCGCTTGGTCCTCGTAAACGACTTACTTCCGGTAGAGCATTCAGAATTTCTGCCTGGTGACACCAGGAACACAAACCTATACGTACTTAGAAGATTCTACTTCAAAAGCAGCGGTGTCAGGTCGTGGGCATTGGATATTGTAAAGTGCGCAGTCACTTAAAGTGATTTGTAAGTATTTTTAAGTTTGCAATTGATAACAATTAATTGACTGAGTCAAGAACTGACATCACAGTACTTGGGAACTTCCCAACGCGCCCCATCTTCATTTTCAACAAGCAGCGAAGAGTCCCAAAACTAATGGTACCAGATGCATTCTGATTATGTCTGGGTGGCATTTCCTCGACGTACTGAGTGTCGGCAAGATCCTCCTGTAACTCCTGGCAATGATGATGTATGTTCTTCCACACTACTTACATGATGCAAATGACGCTGACCACATCTGCCTGATCGAGCACCAATAATCCACCGAGTAGTGCAGTCCCAGACAATCTATCCAACTGCTCATGTAAATTCCCTCACATAAAACCGTTTTAGTAACAACTAGCGAATGTGGCCAAGCATCCTGTGTCATCAAAACCGGGTGATGAGGAGAACCAGTAACCCTCACAAGGTAGCCATAGAAAAAAATAGGCTGAGAACTATCTGTCTTCATACTATTAGTGACAATTACAAAATATCTTCAAATCCGCAAATGCATACAGACAGACAGTCAGACAGGAACGTAGACTGGCAGATAGATAGACAGACAGACCAACAAACAAGCATGTGTGTATATTGTTGTTTGTGTAACGAGTCTATGTGGCTATAACAGAGCATCTCTGTTAAGGGGTTTGGATGGGTGTGCAAGGGGAAAAGACTAATATACAATGTACGGCTGAGCATCCTGTTGGGATGTAACTAGGGACGCTCAAGCTGTGACGCGGGGGTGGGAAACAAGTTAGTTACCAACTGGAGGCCATGACGGCAGGACGTGGTGTCACCATCTAGCGTTTTATGTCAAGTTTATGTCTACTGAAATTTCATTAATAAAGTAAGATGTCCAGCAACTACTGCCAGGCCTTTGTGTAGATCTGTTGCATTCGTCTCCACCTCTGTTACAGGAGGCGAAATGGTGCCTAAATGACTCAGGATTCCTAGTTGGTTGTCGCGGCACTTCAATTAACTGGAGCAACATCCACTGATGCACACTTGCAAACTGTTGGTGAACAGACAGCCGAAAACATCAACTATGGCGCGTGTAAGAATTGCGACATAATTTCGCGCCGGGTACAGGCATCGCTGGTAATCAAAAGCCCAGCCAGGGTTGATTACCTGTCGTATTCAGACATAAAACGTTTTATCAGCCACCCAGCTAGGGGTGAAGTCACTGCTAACGATACGTTTTTTCAACTGCCCAGCTAGGGGTGAAGTCACTGCTAACGATACGTTTTCTCAGCTGCCCAGCCAGGGGTGAAGCACTGCTAACGATATGTTTTTTCTACTGCCCAGCCAGGGGTGAAGCACTGCTAATGATACATTTTTCTACTGCCCAGCCAGGGGTGAAACACTGCTAATGATACGTTTTTTCTACTGCCCAGCCAGGGGTGAAGCCACTGCTAACGATACGTTTTTTTCTACTGCCCAGCCAGGGGTGAAGCACTGCTAACGATACGTTTTTTCTACTGCCCAGCCAGGGGTGAAGCCACTGCTAACGATACGTTTTTCCAGCTGCCCGGCCAGGGGTGAAGCCACTGCTAGCGATACGTTTTCTCAGCTGCCCAGCCAG
Source organism: Cepaea nemoralis (assembly GCA_014155875.1). Lineage (NCBI taxonomy): Eukaryota > Metazoa > Mollusca > Gastropoda > Stylommatophora > Helicidae > Cepaea > Cepaea nemoralis. The sequence continues at coordinate 133,034 of JACEFZ010007070.1, forward strand.
GGGTGAAGCCACTGCTAACGATACGTTTTTCCAACTGCCCAGCCAGGGGTGAAGCCACTGCTAACGATACGTTTTTCCAACTGCCCAGCCAGGGGTGAAGCACTGCTAACGATATGTTTTTCCAACTGCCCAGCCAGGGGTGAAGCCACTGCTAACGATACGTTTTCTCAGCTGCCCAGACAGGGGTGAAGTCACTGCTAACGATACGTTTTCTCGACCCATTACAACTGCAACAACCAGAGATAATGGTTTTCAACTGACAGAAATTTCTACTATGAAAAGGCGTGGTTGAATGGACTGAATACTCGTATTTTGTGTACTTTACTAATTTTCTCCTCACGGTATAGTAATTACTTTTGTAATTTAAATTTGATTAGTGATAATGTTGATTTAGTAAATTATAATATTGAGTAAATTTATAATGGAAGCTCAAGACCTCTCATTGGGTCAACATACTGAATAGATATGGACCACCTCCATAGAGAATTGGGACGCGTGACTGCATGGTTAAAAGAGTTAAAAGTGGCAGTCAGCGAGGTAGAATGTTTTGTACGTTGGTTACAGACTAGAACAGATAATGTAGAAGATGGTGCGATAAGGAAGAATGAGAATAGTCGAGGACAGTCACTGCTTAATGAAAACAGAAGACAACATAACGTTATATATAGAAACGGTTACGTTGAGCCAGATATGATTAAGGGCAGGAGATGATATAATGATCAAAGATACAGAAATGGGCCTGAGAGAAACCTTTCTAGGAAACAATGGAATTGGCCATCCTATAGTGTGAATGCTAGAAAAAGACGTGACGAATAGTTTGAGCAAAGACGGAGACAGTATCTGAAGTCAGGGTCGAAGGACAGGGTAGAACACACAAATAGGAATTCAACGGCTCCTAAAGTGCTTGCCAATATTAGGATTGAACAGAAAAAGAAATTGTTACTGATAAAGAAAATAGACAGAGAGACACAGACGCAGACAGGTAACTACGATAGAAAATAGTACGCAGACTCAAGTAGATACAGTAGAGAAAAATACCCAAGTGCAACCGACTAAGAAAACAGCAAGGGGAACGCAAACTATTAAGACGCTAGAAGTTGCAGAACCACCTCAGGTGAAATTAGAAAAAGGAGACACAGTTAAAATTAAGAAAGATAGACAGACAAAGACCAAGAGGAAATGTTAGAAAAAGTGTTAAAGCTAGATCTGCAAACAGTATGTTAGTAAATATAGGAGATTATACGACAGATGGCTCAGACTCCTCAGAGTTGGACATAAATTATATACCCGACCGAAGTACGAAGGGTGGTAACAGAAATGAGAATACCAGAGGTGTTAGTTTGGATTACAAAGACTGTTGCTTCCTTTTCTACAGCATATACTAAACATGGCCGATGGAACAACTATAGGTAGCGAGTATTCGGAGGACGAGATAGGAAGATATGTACAATACGGTACGTGACGGATACGGCAACCGAACAACCACAAGGAAGGAATAAAGAAAAAATGTTGGTAAGAAGAAATGTAATAAGGAGATGGCAGGAATTTCTATTAACCCCGACGTATACAGAAGATGACGCGAGGAAGCTCAGGGAATATATGATGTTGCGACCACAATATTTTACAAGAAGCTCTAGTAGCTAATAGAAGAAGCAGGATCATTATTATAGGAGACTAATTGCTATTATAGAGATTAGAAAAAAGTTGCGTGAGAATTGACTGCAGTGACGGAACGCGTTGAGGAATCTAGTTGACGGTGTAGGATTGGGGTGATGAGGAGGTTGATGAGAAGTGAGTGAGTAGTTCGAGTATCGGAGTGATCTGTCTGGTTATGTTGTAGATACGTAGGGATGTCCTTGCGTGCGTAAAAGTGTAGACAAAGCTGTGTTCGTCGCGCTGGTTAGAGAGTGAAGAGTGGAGTTTTGAAACGTCGTCTGGTTGGAATGCATGGATAGAACGATGTCATGTTATTGGTAATAGCGCATGGATGTACAGGGCGTTTGATATATCTCAGACTTGAAGCAGTGTGAAAGGATATATTTCAGAGTTGAAGGGAAATTGTGTAAGAATCACAGAGAGGGTGCACTGTCTGAGCGAGCATAATATACGAGTGTTAAAAGGAAAAAGTGGACGGTACGCTTATGATGAGTGGAGTGTGTTTGATTGTATTTCCGAGGAGGCAGGGTGTTGGGTGTCGGAGTGGCCGGCTATGGAGGATTGGATAGGACAGAGAATGTCATGTGTGCATGTCTTGTGTTTAGTTTGTGGTGATTGGAGAGTAGATGAATTGGAGTTTGAGGCGTCCCTTGTCCGGAGTGGCCAGATGGAGTGGGATGCTCACGTTGAGTGATGTGTGCTGCGGCAGTTGACGTAATGTAAGGCTGACACGGTAGGCTGGTTATGAATGTTGATTGCTAGAGCTAATGTGTTGTTTGAGTCAGGGTTGGCTCTGAGCTTTTGAAAGGGAGTGAATGATTGAGAAATTTTGAAATAAGAAAGTAGTTGGATTGTGAAAGTCCTGTGGCAGATATTGAATTAATGTTTTGGTTGTCGTTTCATGAAGCAGATCCGGTATCGTTTGGTAGAGTTATGTCGAAGTGAGATTGCCTGATACAGAGGAATGAGAGAATATAGCGAAGACGTACTCAGTATGTCTCATCGAAGTGAGATTTGTTGTGAGAGGCTGTTGTTAAATGTGATAATGATGGTTACTGTTGGCCAAATGCGTTTCTGGTTGTTTCGAATGTAGTCCGAGGGATGCGAGAGGTGTGACTGCCAGCGCAGTATAATTGAATGAAGTTAAGAGGGAGTTGAGTGTAACCTTGGGTTGTTGTATCGGACGAGAGATAAGAACTTGATAGAGATTAGTGATGTGGGAGAATAGAACATTTGTTACGTCAGCTGGACGAGAAGACTCGATTTACGAGAATGTCGTTATGAGGTAGAAATTGTGATAGCGGTTAGCATACGTTCAGAGAAAAACAGATAGGCTGGAATACGCTTATCTATAATAGGTTGGAAGTGATTGTTAACTTCCAAAGAGTCTGATAAAAGTGTCATTTTTGGTTAGTAACATTTGTTGGAGCTATATAAATTATTCGGCGTTATATTGGGAAACTCTGTCTAGAAGAGACAGAAATGGTTGATTTGTGTTGGTTGTTTTATTGCTTTATATATAATTAGTCCGTAATTTTGTCTTGGGTATAAATTAGCCATTATTTTATTATGTATATTATTTTGAAAAATGTCAGGGGATAAACGATGTTTGAAAACCATGGGGGGATGATGTATTGTTTTGATTTGTGCTGTGTCTCCATTTGCTCATGATTTATAGTTTCAGTTAATTTGCCTTGTTTAGTGTTGGCATATTAGTTCGATATGTTATTTTGACTTATAATTATCAGGTTGTATTATTTTGCTCTGAATTTTAGTAGTGTTCAGTTACGTTGAATTAAGGGTATAGTCAGGTCCAATAAGACTTGGGGTTGGGTATGCCTCGCCTCTACGTAAAGAAATTACGTTCATAAAGAGAGACATATTCGCCTTGTTAGTAGTAAGTTTAGATAAACATGGAGTGAGTGCCATGAGCTTCGACGTGTAAATTTTGTAGTGACTGTAGTTGAAAAACAACTAGAAGATGGGCTTGCAGGTTTTTAGAAGAAGTAGACGTGGTTAACGCTTATAAATAGTATTTAAGGGTGCTGCGTTAGTCAGCGTTAATAGGAACACACATTGACTGAGTGCCATGTTTGGAATGTGAGGGGTTAGTTTAACTTGAGGGTCACCATAGATGGGGCTGTGGATATCAGCACAACTTAGAATGGTCGAAGGTTAAGTGAAATGAATGCCAGGGGGTAGTAGTTATGTTCATGATAGATGAACAATATTATTATAATTGAGTGCTGTGGTTGCAGCATAACTCAAGATAGTTATAACTTGAATGTCAGGGAGTAGAAGTTTTGTTCCTAATGTATGAACAGTAATATTATTTTTGGAGCGCTGTGGTTACAGCGAACATGGATTGAATGTCATGAAGTGTGTGTGTGGAAAAAGGAACGTCCGTGATATGTGGACAAATAAAGAGTAAAATTGATTGCAGAGGATACTGATATAGTATAGGATAGACAGAGTGGACGTTCACAGACATGAGGTCAGTGGTAGTATTTTTTGTTGCTGTAGATACGGCATAAATTGAGAAGTTGGAGTTTTTAGGAGATAATGCTGAGGGTTTCAACTTATGCCTTGAGTGTCATAAATTAAGCGAGCTTCAGAGATATGAGGAAGCTGATATGAAGTGTATCCCTGATTTGCTGGAGCGATGTATGTAAGGGTCAGAGATTAGGTTTAGTAGGTGATGTTTATAATGTTGGAGGAGTCTTTGAGTAGTAAGGCCCACAATGGACCTTTTGATTGCATCCTCGGGATGTGTTTTGTGGATGACATTACATTTCGAGGTTGCTATGACTGAGGCAACGTTCAGAGCCATAAAATCAGTGGTGTCTGTAATAAATGGACATTTGGAGGCGGTTTTAGGTTGCTAGGTTACTGTTGGTGGCAGTATAAAGTAACTGGGAGAGATAGATTAAACGTTCGGAGCCATGATGAACTGGTTAATACAAGAGATATTTATGATATTTTTGCGGTTATTGCTGTGAATATATAAGAGATATGTGAGAGATATGTATTTGTTTGTTTTTTTTAGACTTTACTGCTTAAAGTCTCAGGGCGACATGGTGGGGTAAATGTGAGTATGGTTTTGCGAGGAAGAGTTCTTGTTCTTTGATCTCCGGTGGCCACCGATTCTTTGTCTTCCTATCGTGTGTTAGTTTGAATGGCTTCAAGATGGTTGAATTTGGAGAATTAGTAATGCTGAGGTAGACATGTTAATGATGATGATAGAGAGTATAAAGTGTTTCGAATTTTTATTATATACAGGTACAGGATGAAAATAGAGGTAAAATTAGAATTTAATGAGGGTTTAAGCGGATTGCTTGTGGAAGAGAAGAAGAAGTATTATAAAAAAAGGTCCACATATATGGTCGGGTGTTATAATGATCAGAAGAACTAGCAGTTAGCTAGAGGAAGGGAAGTACATGTTTAGAACATAGAGTTTAACTAGAGAAATATTGGATAAGGGTATAAGGGTTTAAGTTAAGACTTTTCGGGGAAAAGTCTCGTTAGAGGGAAGAGAGGAATATAACAGAGCATCTCTGTTAAGGGGTTTGGATAGGTGTGCAAGGGGAAAAGACTAGTATGCAATGCACGGCTGAACATCCCGTTGGGATGTAACTAGGGACGCTCAAGCTGTGACGCGGGGGTGGGAAACAAGTTAGTTACCAACTGGAGGCCATGACGGCAGGACGTGATGTCACCATCTAGCGTTTTATGTCAAGTTTATGTCTACTGGAATTTCACTAATAAAGTAAGATGTCCAGCAACTACTGCCAGGCCTTCGTGTAGATCTGTTGCATTCATCTCCACCTCTGTTACATGGCCTTGTGGTTAGTTCTCTGTCATTAAATAAAGAGCAATCATCTACATGTCTAACAATATGTAAAGGCAGTTTCATATCCTTTATAGGACGTCGCAGTTAACCTCAGCCCTTTCTGGCTGTGTCCATTTGTTTACCAATGTTTTCTGAAAGACCTACACCCATGTCATTTTATAAAATCCCAACGCAATGCTATCTGCTACGATATCGCCTGCACGTGTATCTTGAACGCGGTATGCAGGATTACGAACTACATCCGTAACACCTTTGCCACGGAGCAGGCAGTACCAGACATGTGAGTGGGAAATCATAAACAGAGACAGTTGAGCGTGCATATCTCATTATCTACCTGCCTATTCAATGTGTGTCTTTATGCCTATCTTTATACCCACCTTTATTTTCTTCACAACAAACTTATACTGATTGAAACATTGGCTGCACACGTCAACAACACACGCAGACGTTTTAATCTTCACAGCCACTTACGGTAACCTTGTTTCTTCGCGGCAGCGTGTGACGTGCGTAGTGTGGCTTTGCCATTGAAATGTGAATAGAGAGCTCTACAGCCACGGCAAAGATCTGCGAAATTCCTTTTCGATGCTAAAGTATCATTCAAAGGCGGAGATCGTATACTGTTAATGCGGCAGAATTTCTCTGTGACGTTCATGGATTTTCTTTGTGACGTGTCAATGAAGTGTGTGTATGTGCGTGTGCTTGTGTGTGTGCTAGCACGCTAGCCTGCCACCTTTGCTTAATTGACTTAGACTTCAAGCCCACAGGAGTCATGGTGTTTCGAATGTCTATAACCATGTGGGACAGGCTCACATACTCAGATCGTTCGATAGTGTGGTAACTGGTCGTTTACTTACTTGTCTCGAGTACACGGACTGGAGCACACATTCGGGATTACACTGTCTGGAGTAAACTGTGTGGGGTACACTGTCTGGGGAACACTGTCTGGGGTACACTGTCTGGGAAACACTGTCTGGGGTACACTGTCTGGAGTATACTACAATGTCTGGAGTACACTGTCTGGAGTACACTTTCTGGAGTTCACTGTCTGAAGTACAATGTCTGCTGAACACTGTCGGGAGTACACTGTCTGGAGTACACTGTCTGGATAACACTGTCTAGAGTACACTGTCTGGAGTACACTGTCCTGAGTACACTGTCTAGAATGCACTGTCTGATGTTACTCTCTGAGGTACACGTCTAGAGTACATTGTCTAGAGTACACTGTCCTAAGTACACTGTCTAGAGTGCACTGTCTGGAATACAGTTTCTGGATTACACATTTCTGGATTACACTTTCTGGATTACACTTTCTTGATTACACTTTCTGGAGTACACTGTCTGGAGTACACTGTCTGGGGTATTTTCACTGACTATTGACCAAACTGTCTGGAGTACATTGTCTGGAGTACACTGATTGGAATACTTTGTCTGGATTACACTGTCTGGAGAACACTGTATGGAGTACACCGTCTAGAGTACACTGTCTAGAGAGATACTGTCTGTGGTATTGTCAGTGAGTAATGTGAGTAGTGGCTTTCCGAGTAGCTAGAATGATTGGTTCTCCTTCGGGAGACCCGGTTTCGAATCCTAGGTAAGGAGTTGATTTTTTTTTCTGTCAGGGGAAACCCTAACCGACACAGTTTGTGGCGACTGTTAGCCAGGCAGCCTTAATTTCTCAGGTTCAAGACCTCCCAGTCGTACACCGCAAGGTACTTTATACAATAAATGACAGTTTGCCTGGCAATGACCATACTGTCTGAAGCATTTATTCTGGCTATTGACCACATTGTCAGGAGTGTTTATGGACAAGAATGGCCACACTGTCTGGAGGGTGTTCAAAGATGTTTCGGTGTTTTCCGGATCACTGTCTCCTAATTTTTACAAAGTTAGTCATTCACTGTGCTCTATGAAGTACGAACTGTAATAGTGGTCGTACTATTATGTCATGGCTTGTTACTGTAGTGGCATTTATCTGCAAGGGATGAGAGATAGCATACCTTTAATTACTTCTGTGCCATAATATACGAGGAGAGGTGAGATGTGAACCCCTCTGGTAGGCATGAAATGTAACATGCTCGTATGCTTCCAACTGACTTTGTTTTATGTATTCATCACGGGAACATATAGTTTATAGAACACACACTACTATCATACTATATGTAAAATATATCCATGCACCATATGTGATTTCCATAATTTACATATGCTACATAATATACAAAAACAATCATACTGTCTCTTCGTATAGTGTTGAGTAAAACAGCCAGCTAAATACAGTTCATTCGTGATATATAAACCTCTGTGATACGCCTCTGGCGAGTAAACACTATAATCAATCAAGGCCAACGCCAAGTGATCGCTGTCAATAAATACAGACACGAAATTGCACTTGTTCTGTCCGAGATTTCAGTTTTGTGCTGGTAGCGACTGCAAGCAACATATCAATACTAGCGATATTGACGTGATAGTTGGCAATGGTATTATTAGGAGAGTAGCATGCATTTAAGTTGGTTTGTGCCATGCAAATCACTACTTGGTAACTGATTAAGTGGCAAAGGATAATATATCGCCTTACTACGGTCTTTGTATTATTGAGGTTGTTTCGTGGTATCTTCCGTAATGGCAATGCTCAGGGAATGGAAATGTACATTATAATACTTCTTGATTTGACTGTGTAGCATGTTTGGTCGTAACGGTATGTTTTATTTGTACTGAATCAATTAATCAGTTCCTACCTATATAGTAAAGCTGGTTTTAATTTCTTTCCAAAAACTATGAATTATTTTATCTATCTAAACGCCAGTGACCACATTCTGAATTGTATGAACCAGCTAAACTACGGTGAATGCTTTGTGAATTATGTGATTTAACTGAACACCAGTCGATACATTGATATTTATGTGACCCATCTAAACACCAGTGAATGCATTGTTAATTATGTGATCTATCTAAACACCAGTGAATGCATTGTGAATTATATGATTTACAAAACACCAGGGAATGCTTTGTGAATTATGTGATTTACTAAACACCAGTGAATACATTGTTAATTATGTGATTTATCTAGACACCAGTTTTAAGATAGAAATGGACATTTTCGTTAAAGGGAATCTAACTGGAAAGAGAGCTGTTCAACCTGACATAACTACCTAGGTACATAAGTATATACATCTGCACTTACACACTGTAACCTATACATACTACATTCATATAAACAGATACACATTCAGACAGACTTATATACATTCAGACAGACAGACAGACATTCAGACAGACAGGCAGGCAGACGTTCATACTCATATACCTACATACCTACCTACCTACCTACCTAACTGCAAGTCCACCCGTCTGCGTGCGCGCATGAGTTCAGGCAGGCAGGCAGGCAGGCAGGCAGATAAACATGCAGTCAGTCAGTCAGACACTAAGTCTAGTTAGACGCGTGACACGATACATGCATGTGCATGTATTGATCGGTTGGCAGACATGGAAGGCAAGATCAAAGACACGGATATATCCGTGTGTAAATATCTAGACAGATAGTATCGTTAGTCAGTCACCTGATAATGCCTTGTGCCCAACACAGGTGTGAAACAGAAGTAGTCGCACGGTGTTCAGCGAAATGTATTGATTTCTTCTATACCGGCAGTGTAGTTGTGCTTGGTGATTGGGTGAGTGTTTAGACACATTTATTTAGTTATGTTCTGTCGACTTTTGTTGTAAGTCGCAATAGTCGTTACTTCGGTGTGTGTGTGTTTTTGTTTGTTTCCTCACGTCAATATTCAGCCCAACCTAGTGTTCTGCTATAAACACCATCAGAATTTCTCAAAGACTATAGAAGAAAATCACGGCCTTTGAAATTAGATACATTCTTATATTACATTGGATAAATAAGACGAAAACTTATGGCATGCTACACGTTTGGAACAAACTAGAAAATGAACTCATAATCAATTTCATGTATTGGTCTTTTAAATACTTTGGTCATATAAAACATCACATGGAATAAATAAAATTAATGGAAGGCATGGTCCCTGAAGAATAGGCAGTGGTCGGTAAACACGAAAGACTTCTTATATTCTTTGTTTACATGATGTCTCAGTCAACCACAGCATTTTTGACTGTTTTGGATTTCTGGGCAAGTTTACGTTAAATAATTTACTTTGGAAAATTTGCTATCTGAATGACAAGCATCCACACGAATGTATGAAAACCAGAGCAAAGACACATGAGATTAAAGACACCTGATAAGACATGAGGAAGAGGAACTGACGAAATGTGGAGAGTATTTCTGGGGGTTTTATAAATATGGAGCTTGCATATATACACATTACAACTCAAAATGTTTACTTGTTACTACCACTATTAGCATTATCTACTGCTTGCTACTACAGGATGTATTTTTAATAACTGCAGTGTTTGAAAATATTGCCGGTCCAAGTTTTGTATTTACCTATTATGCTGCATGAATTTTACAGAGGGTGAATACAAAACTTGGACCGACAATATTTTCAAACACTGTACATTCATTAAAAATACACTCTATACCACTATTTAACGTTACTTACTACTTCTACCACTAATAGAATTATTTACTGTTACATTCACTGCAATAATTATTTACTGTTAAAATTTAAGTTAGCTGCATATCCTTTACAGGACTTCGCAATCAAAGACAGCATTGTTGGCAGTTTGTAATTTACTAGACAACTGTTACGTTCAGTAGCTTGCCATTGTTTTATGAGCTGTTATAACCACTAATTAATTTATTTTGTCTGTTATAATTACTTATTATTACAACCTCTAGTAGACTTACTTACAGATAACACACCTACTATTATTACTGTTTCTGCCACTATAAGAATTACATACTGCTACTATCACTACTAAGATCACTTACTGCTTCCACCACTAACAGTAAGTAACCACTTACTACTTCTACCACCATTAAGATTATCTACTGCTTCTGACTGACTGGCACCTTGCCGTCTTGACAGACGATAGTTTGTAAAATTAAAACTACTTACTGCTTCTACCACTATTAAAATTACTTACTACTGCTACCACTAATATAATTACTTACTGCTACTGCCACTACTAGAATTACTCACTGCTTCTACCACTACTAAAATTACTTACTGCTTCTACCACTATTAAAATTACTTACTGCTTCTATCACTACAGAATTACTTATTATTATAGACACTAGCAAAATCACTAACAGATAACACACCTACTAGTTTTACTGATACTACCATTACTAAAATTACTTACTGCTTTTACAACTATAATAATTACTTATTGCTTCTACCACTACATGAATTACTTACTGCTACTATCACTACCAAACTTACTTACTGCTTTTACCACTATTAATATTACTTACTACTTCTACCACTACTAAAATACTTACTGCTACCACTACTAAAATTACTTACCTCTTCTACAACTACTAAAATTACTTACTGCTTCTACCACTATTAAAATTACTTACTGCTACTACAACTAATATAATTACTTACTGCTACTACCACTACTAGAATTACTTACTGCTTCTACCACTAATAAAATTATTTACTGCTTCTTCCATTACTAGAATTACTTACTGCTTCTACCACTACTAGAATCACTTATTGCTTCTGCCACAACTAGAATTATTTACTGCTTCTACCATAACTAGAATTACTTACTGCTTCTGCCACTACAATCGGTCTCTGTGGCTAAAGGCTTGCGAACGCGGTTTGTGAGCCCGCATACCCGGGTTCGAAACACAGTGGTGCTGGTTTTTTTCGAAAAGGTATAGGAGCCGGTCGTTCAGAAAGCAATGGCAAACTACTGAACGTAAAATTTGCCCAGGAATCACGAGCAGCGAAAATGCTGGGGTTGACTGCTACGTCCTGTGAAGGACATGCAACTTAATTTTTTTTTTTCTACCACTACTAGAATCACTTATTGCTTCTGCCACAACTAGAATTATTTACCGCTTCTACCACAACTAGAATTACTTACTGACACAAATAACTCAGCCACGTTTACTACTGCTATTATAAGGTAATACTACTATTTTTGCCACTACGACTACAGCTACTTTAACTGCTGCTAATACTACTAGTAATATTAATACAAATACTACTACTACTACTACTACTACTACTACTACTACTACTACTACTACTACTACTACTACTACTACTACTACTACTACTACTACTACTACTCCTTTTACTACTCTGTTATTATTTACTACTACTACTTCAACAGCGTGTAATACCATGACTACTATAAGTACGTCGTCTGTAACTATTACTACTACTGCTACTATTACTACTACTACTACTTCTACTACTAGTACTACTAGTACTACTACTACTACTACTACTACTACTACTACTACTACTACTACTACTACTACTACTACTACTACTACTACTACTACTACTGCTACTACTATTACTACTACTCTACTATTGCTGCCACTATTACTACAGCTACTACCACCTCCACCACAACCCCCATTAATGATGCTACTACAACAACAAATACATCAACTGCTGCTATTATGTATAATATTATTATATGTACTATTACTACTACTATAATACTGCTGCTACCATTGTAAGCACTACTACCACTGCTGCTGCTACTATTTATTCTGCTGTTACTGTTACTACTGTAACTACTACTACTTCTGATATACCTCAGAATATCTCATTCCATTAACATAGGTAGAACGAAAAAAAAAAAACAGTAAGAAAATAGAATAGAAGAACACATTCCCAAGGGAACTAGGTAGCTAACGAGGAAAAAACATCTGGCATTTTAACTAGCTGTTGCAACCGGAAAACGCTATCGTATTCAATAACATGACATTTAATAGAATCTCTGCATGTGACAGACAAAGAGAATTTCAGTGTACTGTTCATTGCACGTAGCCGAAGGTTAATGGGATGGTAAGTCAAGGCGTCTGCTAAACGTGTGTGTAAACCACAATGATGTAGCCAAATAGACATGATGGTTCTTTTAACAGTAGTGATAGTGAAACATGTGACAATGTGTATTTCAGTTGAAAGAATTCGTTACGGTAATTCATTATATGTTGGACTTGTTTTATTTTTTTTATATAGTATGACGAGATACAGCAAAATATGGTAGGCAATAAATTGTGCAATATATTGTTCGTTTAATTATTATTCTACGTTAATTATGATGGAATGTCCCTTTCTACTAGACTACAGATTCCACTGCAGTTAGAGAAGTGACAGTTCAGCTGTAAGTGCAGACATGACCAAAGTCAGGACTATTCTGGCAGAGTTTTGCTCTCCGAAAGAAATTTTGGCCATCAATAGACTTGGGCTGATCAAACCAGAGGAACGGGAAAACCAGCCTATCCCATGGCGCCATAGACTTCCTATCTCGTGAGTGTATGTGTGGTGTCGTATTCATAGTATCCTCGTGTTATTGTTGTCCTGTCCTCTAAGTCAGTAGTTCCAAAACTGTCTCAGAGCCGCCCAATGCCTCACTCACACACTCACACATATAGACTTCCATCGCATCATATCTCAGGGGAGTCAACGCTGTTAAATGCATGTAAAACTTAATTTACACGAGTTATCTATCTTATCTGAATATTATTTACATCACCGAATGAAATGCTGTCTTCTGGCTTCGCACACGTCACATCCGGCTGATTTAAGGCTGTTCAATTAACTAACGATAGGATATACTAAAGCAGTGGTTCTCAACCGGTGGGGAATTCTCTCCCCAGGGGAGAATTTTAGGGTTTCCAGGGAGGGGGTGGGGGGGGGGGGGGGGGGGGGGGAACAATTAAGATTATTTCAAGATTGCGTTATTACAAGAACCGATTACTTGAAAAATTATTTTTCCCTTCATACTTTACGGTTCTGTACGTTTCACCCTTCTGAAATTTATATTATAACGTAAGTTGATCTGCAAATCACGTTTTATGTTGATGTCTAGACTTGTTTTTAGTATGTGCTAATAAATTTAGCTTCCATTATTACGTACACTGTGTAGAGGCAGGGGAGAATTTTTAGGGAGGAAATACGAAAAGGGGGGGGGGGGGGGGATGACGTTCTAAAAATATGGTGAAGGGGGTATGGGCCAAAAAAGTTGAGAACCACTGTACTAAATAATGTAACTGTAGAACTGGTAAAATAACAGCTCAACATTTATTGCAGAAGTGTCCAACATATGCAGAGCAGAGAAAATTACTTTGACCAACACCTGTCCATATGAGGACACATTTTACGGAGCGATAAACAATCTCGCGTTGACCGCAGCTTTCATTAAATATAATCAGAATGACATCTGAATAGGTGCGAAGAAGGAGAGGAAGGTTTACCATTTCCACACTGAGCGGGGCTGTACTGAATTACAACGAAGTCTATATCTGCTTTGATTGAAAACTTGCAGCCTGCTATGCATCCATGTGTTTCTGTTGTTTTCTCACTTGTACGTTTCTCCACCTCTTGTCCACACCGTCTTCCTTCGGCTCAAAGCATAATAACCCCTTACAATAAAGCTACCAACTTAATGATACTAATACAAACAATAATAACAGGAAATTCCATAAAAATTATGATAATCAATGCATTCTGATAAATTGTAACAGTTAAATTTAACACACTATAAAAGCAAGTATTTTACTCCAGTTCCACAAATGTAGTTATGTGTGTTGAGTACAATAATTGATGTGTTGAGTTTAGTGTTTAGTTTTGTTTAGTTTAGTCGTTGGATCAACATCACGGCACACGGTTTAACCCATAAGTGCTCCGTTTTCCTCCTAACTAAAACCTGAGTCTGGAGAAACTCAGCTCAATGCACGAACTCCGTTGCATCGGCGAGGATCCTGGAATACTTTGGGTAGATTTTTAACTCGAAATTTTGCCCGGGCAGCGCTGTTAGGCTACTCTTTTTCGATTTCCACGTGCCAAGGGATTTTTTACGTGCGCAACAATACACACGGGCGTCCGATCTCACTACCCAGAGACCAGGGGAAACTTTATTACTGGAAGTCCAGGTGGATTTTTTTAAAACTAAATCCCGGTCCTCACCGGGGCCTGAACCCGCGACCTCTAGCACTTGAGGCGGACACCATACCTCGGGATTATTTTAAACAAACTAACCGTATGTTGCTTTTATCAAATAAATAAATAACGTTAAAGTGCTACTTGTAACATGTAATGCTATATGCCTGTGAAACATGAACAAGCAGTAGGCAGAGAGGAGAAGACGCATCTAATGGTAGTGGAAATTTTCTGTGGGAACTTGCGAGGAATACCATGGACGGACAGAAAAACGAATGTCAGTCTTTCAAGAAACAAAGGAAAGCCTTAAACTGATTCGAGAAATTAGATGCAGACAGTCAAGATTTTCTTTGAGCACTTTATGAGGATAAATGTGAAAAGTTAGTAACATTTGGCAAACTTAATGGGAACGGTGCACGAGACGACAGAAAGATAGATATCTAGATGGCTGGCCATATGGCATGATCGGGAGACTAAAACAGGTCTGATCCAAGACTCTGGCGTTCTTATGAGATGGCAAACAATGACCTCAGATGTCTATCGGCATGACACATGCTGCTGCTGCTGCTGCTGCTGCTGCTGATGATGATGATGATGATGATGATGATGATGATGATGATGATGATGATGATGATGATGATGATGATGATGATGATGATGATGATGATGATGATGATGATGATGATGATGATGATGATGATGATGATGATAATGATGATGATGATGATGATGATGATGATGATGATGATGATGATGATGATGATGATGATGATGATGTAGAAAATGACCTGTGTTTCAAGTTTGCCGTTAACTGTAGAGACAGATGCAATGTTCAATATTGAGGTAAATGTGTTGCAAAACTGCAATGAGTTCAATTTGTGGTAACACATCCTTCATAGAATCTACCTATCTGATTCTTAGCCATTCTTTAGATCTGTAGCCAGAGCCTCTTTGATTGCATGCACAAGGCGATAGGTGATTGGGCTTAATTCTCAAAAGACGTCCGTTCAACTTTTATGTTATAATATGACAGTAACAAATATATTTATATTCTATGTATTTATTTTTATAAATGTGTTCTCTATTTATATATATGTAATGTATTAGCATAGTAATTTGTATCATTTTTCTATGTTTGCAAAACAGAGAGCGAAGAGAGCTGGTTTTGTCAGAAATGAGGGCCGCACTAAGACCGCCGTCTAAGCTGACTACAAGAGACAAGGCCGAAGTGCTGAACTCAGCAAGGACTTCCATCGACTCCAAGATGGGCGAGTGCCTTTTAAATAGCCACATCAGGCAAGAAAAACATCTCGGACCTAGGATCGGGAAGCTCAACAGGTGAGAAAAGATGGCGCATTGATGCTAGTCATGTCACCTCACTGAGACCTACAATAAACTACACTTTTAACGATCAAAATCCTGAAGTATGGACACGAATGCTGAACAATGAGTAGTGAAATAGTGAAGAATGTTGAGAATATCGTGGATAGAAAAGATGTTGAGAATAAAGTGGATAGAGAAAAATTTGAGAATAAAGTGGATAGAGAAATATGTTGAGGATAAAGTAGATAGAGACAAATGTTGAGAATATAGTGGATAGAGAAGAATGTTGAGAACATAGTGGATAGAGAAGAATGTTGATAATATAGTGGATAGAGCAGAATGTTGAGAGTATAGTACATAGAGAAGAATGTTGAGAACATAGTGGATAGAGAAGAATGTTGATAATATAGTGGATAGAGCAGAATGTTGAGAGTATAGTACATAGAGAAGAATGTTGAGAACATAGTGGATAGAGAAGAATGTTGATAATATAGTGGATAGAGCAGAATGTTGAGAGTATAGTACATAGAGAAGACGTCAAACGTGTAGGTACTAAGAGTCGTGGCAACTCCAAGATCACTCATCGCAACCTTAAATGAAAGACAAATAACATGTTAAAAGAAGAGGTGGTATGGAGAAATTAACCAAATATGGGGGTGGGGGGGGGGGGGTGTCAACAACTCAACTGACAGGCATCATCGGGTACTTCTGGCACACCATACAAGAAAACTTGCAAGTCGTGTGCGAGGAAATTAAATGGTACATTTATTGCCGTTGGCTCGCTACAAGCAGTGAACAGTCGCTATTGAAACACACAACATACAGCCACAGTATTATCTATCACGAGCTGCTACCCCTATGCTAGCTTTCTACACAAATAAACACAAATACCCCTATCGCTACTCTAACGAGGTGTATACTACAAGTCCCGTCCGGCCGTCCCCCAATCTTTCCTCCCGTGGTCACACACCACGCGGATTGACCTTCACCTTGGTGCGTGTTGCCTCACATGGCACGCTGATGGCAGACGTGGCAAGTTGAGTGTATACTCAACTTCTCTGTGGCTACCACGAGGCGTGATGTTATCGTGATTAGAGTGCTAACTCTCTGAACACCGCCTGCGTGTCTCATGTCGCGTGTCCCATGCCCTTCCCTCGGGCACGTATCCCCTCCTGGTCTCTTCATGATTGACTGCTCTTCCTGGCGAAGGGGATGCGGTCGAGTCTTTGACACACACCCACCCCTCCTGTGTTGCGTCATCAACTTTCACTCATTGGTTGTGACGCAAGAGGTTATAAAAAATTAGTGTCTCTAATTTTTGTCAAAGACTCTAGGTAACCTGGTTTTGGGTAATGTAATAGACTTCTACTGGCTATTGTCACAATGTAGCAAAACTTTACGTGGCTACTGGCAATCGCCACAAACTTGTCTGGTTGGCGTGAGCCCTCTTCTCACATGCTATATTATATTTATTAGAGGTATGTCTGAACCGGACCGTTGTCTTATAAGACCTGCCCTCACATAGTAAATTAACTTACTACCCATACAAAGTTGACTTTCTTAGGGTCAACACATGAATTGCTTCATGTCCCCCATATAATATTTAACAACCTTTATACAAGAGTGTGCGCGACAGGCTTTACCTACATCGCTTCCGCGTGTAAAGTTCTATTGCACTGTTAAGATAGTTCTTCGTTGTCTATTATGTCCCCTGACCCGAAGTTATCTTCCTTTGATCTACAAAAAGTGTATGTAATTTATATGTTTGTTTTTCTGGTTGTTTGCGTGTTTGGATGTAATTAACTTACTAATCTAACTTCTAAACTATGTTTCTAAGTCCTATGTGTATGTATGTTAGTTTTTTAAGTGTCATAATTTGGTTAAATGCGTCCACAAACAGGTGCATAACACTAATTCGTGACTACATTCTCTTGTTATGAAACTCAAAATACTGTAATGTAAGTTCTAAACTATATTGCAGACACACATTTATACTAGCACATTTTCACTAACGAAAACCAACACTAACACAGACAAATATTAAAATTCGAACCAGGCAGCAGAAGAATTCGCTGACCAATCTCACTCTCTTCTGTCTATTTTCCATTCGCTCTCACTTTCACACTTCTGTCACACTGCTTTCACCCTTAATTCTGTCACACATCTATTATCCTTCCACACTAATTCTTCTGATTATTTAAAAACCTTGGAGTGACACTGTACAGATTTGGCTCAGTTTGAGAAATTTGAGCTCAATGACTGTGCGAAAATCGCTGCACGAGTCATGTATTTACAATATATTTACACGGATGAGAAAGGGTTGATGGTTTGTTCCCTTGGTCTCATCATCCACTATATTACACTGACATAAAACTATACATTCTAACATAATAATACTAATTCTATCAATAAGTATTTAATGTGTTAAATACATTTTTGTCCTGTTAATTATGTGATGTGTGTATGTTAATCGTTATGTTTATCTAATCTAAGGGATGTAATTTAACTATTTACATGTAATGGATGTGATGTGAGTTATGTACCTTAATTACATGGATGATGTGAACACAAATTATGTAATTTTCTAAATACTATGCTAAATAATGTTTTTACATGTACAATTGAATTATATTAATCTAAATGGTGTAAATGATGTATGTTCACTTATCTACTCTTTTTAACCTATTCTGATGTAAAATGATGATACTAATAAATGGTAATGTTTAATAGATGGTATGGTTTTATTAAGATGGAATAAACTAAACTAGACTGAAGGTAAATGAAATGTAATAATCTAAATGGTACTATTCTTATCATAAATTTAATTTAATTTATAATTAACTCTTGTTATATCTAAACTAATATTTTACGTTACAATTAAGTTAAGTAAATGGGTTAATTAGTGTAATACCTATTCTATTAAAATAAATGAGAACTATTATATTTCCCTAACCTACATCTACTTTGTCATTATCTTAAAATATTATATTACATATCACATTAAGTTTATATACATGTTATTCAGTTTCCCCAGGTTAGTAGTTGCCTTCATGTTTGTACATTGCTTGTATAGGCATAATATATCTACACACTTTGCCTGGGTATCTGAAATACTTTGCACAGTCATCATAATGTTCTATCGGTAGTGCACGTGTAGAGTTCGCTGGTGTCGTAGCTCAGTCTTTTCGTGTCTGTAATTAAGCACTGTTCTGACACTGTTTTCTGCGTTTCACACCAATGGTACACCGGAATGGAGCTTAGTTGGTAATTATCTGTCCTTGTTCACACGGTGATATTTACGTTCTGCAGCACAGTTCTTGACTTAATGTCTACGGACACATGATAGTTCACTGTTCTTGGTACATGATTACGCATATACTGTCGATGTATATGTACCCTATTTTATATAGAATATTATAATGTATTCATGTACTAACTATCACTCTACATTTATATGTGGGATTTCAGGTATTTCTACCCCAGATGGTCTACTAAGGGTATCAGCCAGAATGTTATCTTTACCCTTGATATGTTCTATACTAAATGTATAGTTTTGTAAAATAAGAGACCACCTGTATATCCGGTCATTTCGATGCACACCACTCTGGATGACCGTGATGGGCGAATTGTCGGTCTGGACAATGAAGTGCACACCCGCCAGAAATCGATGGAGCTTCCTCACCGCATAGATGACGCTTAGGGCTTCCAACTCTGATATAGAATATCTGGACTCGGCAGGTGTGATCTTACGGCTCACGTAGCAAATCGGATGGAAGATGCCATCATAAAATTGGCCTAGGACTGCAGCGATGGAGATCCTGCTGGCATCTGTCCTAAGATAATAAACGAGCCTCGGGTTAGGCAAGCGAAGGATTGGTACATTACTAAAAGAATTTTCAATTTTGACAGTGCAGAAATTAATAATGCATCTTTCACATCCAATTTTACAGATGCTTTTAAAACATTGGAAAATACACTTGTAATTTCCGCTAAATTTGGAATAAATTTACTATAGTAGTTTACTAATCCCAGAAGGCTTCTGACCTGTTTTTTCGTGGTCGGAATGGTCAGATTCATAATTTTTGTAATAATCCTATTGTCAGTCTTTATGTGACCTTGAGAGATGACATGACCCAAAAATTCAATTTCTTTTAGGCCCAATTCAACTTTGCTCGGTTTGACAGTGAGACCGAAGAGTCGCAACCTGTCAAAGACATGTCTGAGTTTCAGTAAGTGTGTTGTCCAGTCTTCAGTATGGACACTTATATCATCTATATAGGTCACAGTATTCGTCACTCCATGTAATAGATCTCTAGTTAAGCGCACGAAAGTGGCTGGAGCATTTCGAAGTCCGAAAGGAAGAAATCGCCACTCGTATAGTCCTAAAGGTGTTGAAAACGCAGTAAGATGCATAGATTGAGCCTGCATAGGGACCTGCCAATATCCCTTAGTGAGATCTAATTTTGAAAAGATTTTAGAAGTAGACATGTCCAAGATAAGATCTTCGCAGGAAGGAATCGGTTCTGCGTCGATCTTAGTGATGTTATTGAGTTTTCGATAGTCCACGCACAGACGAATTGTGGAATCCTTCTTCTTAACTAGGACGATTGGAAAAGAGTACTCAGATGTCGACTTTTGGATAATCCCACTAGCTTCTAAATTAAGAATTTCCTTATTTAGATTTTCCCTATAGCTGAGTGGGATAGAGTACGGCCTGCATTTAATCGGCTTAGAGTCCGAAAGAATAATGGAGTGTTCGATTCTGTCCGTCCTACCTGGGATGTCAGAGAATAGGTCTTTGTATTCAGTAACTAATTCCACTAATTGTCGTCGTTGAATGTCTGTTAGTCCCTGATCTATATGTATACTGTCCAATGTCGCAGTTTTGTCTACCATGGGAACGGGTAGTTCCATTCCGTCGTCGTCTACCTGATTCAGTACGGTGGTGGTACTAAGTGCGTATTCTGTTAACTCAATAGGTGCATTGCCATTGTCGGAATTGCCAGTCTCGCTAACTAGTGTAGTTGCGTTGTGTATGTCTGTCGTCTGATCACTAGGTGTTGGTGCACTCTGTTCGTCTGTCACTATTTCTGTCTCTTGTCTTGAAAAGTAAGGTTTCAACATGTTGACATGGAATATCTTTAAGTGTCCGTTTATCGATATTTCATAGTCAACATCTGAAATTCTACGTACCACCTTGAATGGCCCTTGCCATGAAGTCAATAGTAAATTTCTTTTGTCTGGAAGTAGCAAGAGTATGTCTTGACCTGGTTCAAGTTCAATTGTTCTTGCCCCTTTGTTGGCATATTGGCGGTAGATTTGACCCTTCCTCTCCAAAGCTGCCTTAGCTATAACACACGATTTCATGATCTTGTCTCGTGTTTCTGTCACCATTTCATAAGGTGTTTTAGGGGTAGGAATTTTTATAGAATTCGTTATTACCTGATGGTAAATGGTTAGGGGTCCACGTGGGTTAGCCCCGTAAACTAATTCAAACGGTGAGAAACCCGTGCTTGAATGGGGAATCTCCCGATAGGCGAACAGCACTGTTGGTAACAGTGTATCCCAATCAGCTGGGTTTTCTGCTGTCACCTTAGCCAGCATGTGCTTTAGGTCACCGTTAATTTTCTCAACTATTCCATTGCTGGCTGGATGGTATGCTGTAGTAAAATGTTGTTTAATGCCTAACATTTTTGTAAGGGCTTGCGTTGCAGCCGATATGAACTGAGTTCCACGATCGGATAAAATGGTCCGTGGGAATCCGAATCGTGAGAACAGGTGTAGAAATACGTTGGCAACATCTTTGGAGGTGATGTATTTCAAAGCTACTGCCTCAACCCACCTTGTACATAGGTCGACCATTGTCAATATGAAGCGATTTCCTTTGCTGGACACCTGGTTTAGGGGTCCAACAATATCTACCGCCACACTCTCAAATGGCCTAGAAGCCAGTGTAGAAGGTTGTACTTCAGCTGTAGGATGTTTACCCTTGCGTACTAATTGTTGACAGACATTACAAGAACGACAAAATAATTTTATATCATTGCAAAAACCTGGCCAATAGAAATGAGCCTGAATTCTGGCCCTGGTTTTATCATATGCAAGATGACCAGCAAACGGTGAATCATGTGCAATCTTTAGCACAGTTAGACGATGTTGTTCAGGTAACACCGTTTGCTGAATCTCATGGTTACCAGTAGTATAATATCTAGTTAAAATGCCATTATTAAGTCTAAAAACCCATGAGGCATTTTTGGTCACTTTGGCTTTATCTTTTAATAATTTCAAGTATGGAGACACACTAGAATCAGCTTTCTGCTGTTCTATAAATTTCTGTCTGCTGGTGTCATCTGTGCCAGTTGGAGAAAGCAACAGGAGTCTCTCATCTTGTAATGTGTCTTGATGTTTCACACTGTCTGCTCTTGTTGTTGCATTAGCTGCATTCAATTTCTCCCATGCAACTATTTCATCACTAGTACATTGTTTCAGTTGGGGTAAGCACCCCAAAATTAAATCCGTACACGGGTTGTCAAGTATTGCACAAGTAAAGGTACCCGAAAGAAAAGGAGTATTAATGTGGGCTTTTGCCAAAGGGTAGATCTCAACGTTACCCGAAAAGGTTCGGCACTTCACAGTGTCACCTGTGTAATCACCCGGACTCACTAGTTCTTTTCGAAGACCAATAAGGGTGCTGCCACTATCCAGCAAACATTGGCATGGTACATTATTGACCATTGCATTGTGGAACACCAAATTGCCTCTGGAGGCTAGTGCTGCGTTTACATTCTCAGATGAGAACGGTACTGTATGTCCACATTCTAGCTTTCCGTCTGCATGGAACTGGTGACATCGTTCACAGCTGTCAAAGCTTAACATATCGTTTGCACCACACACGTCCTCAGCTTGTTTGAAAGGCAAGTCAATTTCAGTTTCATTTTCACCCTCACACTCATACTCACTACCACTATCTGAAGAGGTGTCAATCAAAATAGCATTGTTAGCTTTCATACGTTGGCGGCCAAGGCACTTATTAGAATAATGGCCATAACAGGAACAAAAAAAACATTTGATTGCCCGCCTGTATGCCGATCTTTTATTTTGCTGCTTCTTGATAACATTTTCAAGATGCGCCGGATAGTTCGGCGATTTGTCGCACATAGAATAAGTGTCATGCATCTGTTGACAATAAATACATTTTGCCACTTTTCTGTCTTTCTTGTCATATTTCTGAAAAGGTTTTCTGTTGCTCTGATGGTTTTTGGGTTGGTCTTTCACAAAGGAAACTATTTCAGAGTCACTTGAGGTCTTAAAAATCTCTCTGTTAGAAGAAAAATATGCTGAGCCTTTTTTTTCGAACTGCTCGATGTTCTCAATGTCTGATTGCTGCAAAAACTTAGCAAAAGGAGAAGGTATAGTAGATATAACCTTGTCCATAGCTATTAGGTTTTTTAATCTATCAAAGTCTTTACCTATGTTAGCTGCTTTAAGCCACCTGTTTAGTACACTCTGCACATTTGAAAAATAATCTATAAAAGTTTCACTAGGCTTAGGTCTTAAATTTGAGAACTGAACCTGATACCCAGGGGCATCAAGTAAAAAGTGCTGCATAATCCTATCATGGATGTATTGATAGCTAGATCTAAGTTCAATAGGAATAGACTCTATTACTTTAAGGGGCTCACCACTTAGATTCTTCATGTAAATCGGAGCCCACATATCTAAAGGAATTTGGTGATATTTAAATTGATACTCTACATTCTCTGTCCAGGCTGATATGGAATCATCTTTACAGTATGGTTTGATAATATTCTTGTATTTGTTGAACTTATTTTCTTCTTGTTGACTTCTTAATTTAGTGGCAGAGATCTCTGCGTGTGAGTCTACATCCATACCCTTCATCTTTAACTGTGTCTCTGATTCAACTTGTATTTGCTTTTCCCTAACATCTATCTCTTTTTGCTTTAGTTCTCTCTCTTGATCTATTTGCTTTTGCTTTAGATCTAATTCCTTTTGTTTCAATTCTTTCTCCTGATCTAATTGCTTTAGCTTAATCTCCTTATCATGTTCTAACTGTTGTTGTTTAACCTGTTTGTCATCTTCTAGCTGTTTCTGTTTTGTTATCTCAGCTAGTTGAGCAATCTCTTTTTGATGCTGTCTTTCTTGTTCTCTTTCTCGTGCGCGTTCGTCCCTCTCTGCATCCTTTGCTTCCTTAAATTTCCTATCAGCATATTCCTCTAAGTCCTTTCCTGTATATTGTAAATCTTTACCTGCTTTTATAAAGTCAGATAAGGTCGCCATGCTGTTAAGTAATTAGCTAGTGTTGACTTACCCTGCTTTGTTTATTTACCTATTTATCTACAATGTTATCTATTTGTTCCTCGTTAAGGAATATTAATTTTATTTCCAGTTTATGTGTTGCACAAAATTCTATGTTGGAATATCAGAGCACAAAAAATATGATACTGTATCACAAGCTGAAAAAGAGATGCACTATTAATCACAATGCATGCCAAAAATATAGGTATACTCAACTTAATGTTCCCGAGAATCATGGAACGTAAGCTCCGTTGACACCGGTCACCTTGTTTGGTACCTTCGGGAGGAGACACGTTTTATAAGTAGGACACTATATTTGGCACATCGGCGTAAGTACTCAGCTGTTGCTCGCCCTCTGATATGCAGGGCAGTAGTAAACACGTCTACTGCACGATATGATTTACTCGACAACTAAGGACAATGACTTAGACAATGACAAACTCACGAACAACTAGAATATGTATTAATTAAATTTAATGTCAATGTCCTGTCTTTGTTCTAACAGTAATTGCTTTCGTTACTAATCTAGTTAATTTCTGTAAGTGTTGTGCAGCCAAGTCATCTGCTTGGCAAAAAATAGTTCCTTCGTGACGATAAACAAAGAGAAAGTAGAACCAAAAATATGAATAACTGCTTTTAAATGAATAAAAATAACATAATAATGTTTAAATAAATAAATATATTCATTTAGTAATTGAAATAAATAAATAATAAACGATATAAAGCACAGATTCAGGCGGGCAGCCGCTAAGCGATCTTGTTAACACTCGATGGCTTTATGCTAATGACGCAGGCCAACTGTTTGTCAATCACTCCACGTCACAGCACAGCGTTATTTTTAGTTTCCAAAAATCGATATTGTCGGCTGGCGGTGTATCGCTCCGCCCTGAATCATGTTTGGTGCTTATTCAAGAATAAATTGGTAAATACATAAATAAATATAAGAAAACAAGAATATTAATACTTACAGCTTTGCAGAATACATGATTTCACTAAATAAACACAATTAAACACTATATTTCGTCACGATAGGCATATTTCCAGCCCGCAAATTGCACTCGTTTGCACAAATTACCGTCACTACAAAAGTTAAACCCTAGTCCATGGATGAGTGGATTAGCTTGAACTTACGTTCAAGCTTCACTTCTGACAACCACAATTACCCTTGCCTGTCAACAACTCAACTGACAGGCATCATCGGGTACTTCTGGCACACCATACAAGAAAACTTGCAAGTCGTGTGCGAGGAAATTAAATGGTACATTTATTGCCGTTGGCTCGCTACAAGCAGTGAACAGTCGCTATTGAAACACACAACATACAGCCACAGTATTATCTATCACGAGCTGCTACCCCTATGCTAGCTTTCTACACAAATAAACACAAATACCCCTATCGCTACTCTAACGAGGTGTATACTACAAGTCCCGTCCGGCCGTCCCCCAATCTTTCCTCCCGTGGTCACACACCACGCGGATTGACCTTCACCTTGGTGCGTGTTGCCTCACATGGCACGCTGATGGCAGACGTGGCAAGTTGAGTGTATACTCAACTTCTCTGTGGCTACCACGAGGCGTGATGTTATCGTGATTAGAGTGCTAACTCTCTGAACACCGCCTGCGTGTCTCATGTCGCGTGTCCCATGCCCTTCCCTCGGGCACGTATCCCCTCCTGGTCTCTTCATGATTGACTGCTCTTCCTGGCGAAGGGGATGCGGTCGAGTCTTTGACAGGGGGGTGGAAGTACTAGGCAACAGAAACAGAGGAAGGCAGGGAAAGGTGTAAGTTAAAAGCTTAAAGAAATGGACAACAAATAATATAAAAAATAGTTGACACCTAATTCACAAAATAATAAAGTAGAGACAATGGAGGGAGAGTCATGATTGTTGATGTCTGCTGCAAACATGGACTTGATGAAGAAGACATCATGGTCATTATTGTTGCTGTGTTTCCTATTGTTGTGCAAACGCAGGCGATTTGCGTTGTGAACTTTTATTCTGATTGAAGAAATGGGGACTCGTAAAGAATGTGTATCATAATCGCAAGCAAAGCCTGCAATGGATAGCAGGAAACGTTCTGGGAAGTAAAGTAGGACAGTGTGACATTGAAAACATCATCCATCGACTGTTGACTTGTCAGTAAAGATGTGGAGTCAGCACTATATGCTAATAAGCCTAATGAGTGTAATTGTGCCATTCACATGTATTTCCGTAACGAAGGCAAGCAACGTGATCATTCTGGGCATTCTCGTCAACTCTACGGACGGTGAGTGCAAGGCGTGGGTGCTGATTGCCTACCACCATCGGAGGAATACTTGCGACTATTGTGCAGCCTCACGCGGTGTAAAGTTCTCGTGAGGCCTTATCACAGCGAAGACTATGGTTGATCGTCCCTTCCTTAGCCAGACCAGAGTCTGTACAAGAAGACCCACGGAAAGATAACAGATGATGGTCAGTATCAACACTGGCCATGGCATATCAGCTCCTCTGCATCCCATAATGATCAGCATATAAGGAAGTTAAACACTTCTTACTTGTCCTCCCGGTGTTGTCTTTTGATTATACATGTATGTTCATAGGGTTCCTATCGGACAGCGGAGTCATCATGTTTTTTTTTTGTACATATACACTGCCCATCCAAGTCGGTCGGTGTTGGGGGGAAAAAGCAACCATAAAACTGGTACTGAAGATTTGTGTTCTGTCACCATTACACATGCCCTGTACCCAACTTTTCTTCCATGAAAATATTCCCAAATTTCTTTCGGCATAAGCCAGATGACCTGTCTCTGTTGATGTCATGTTTAAATTATCTATCACATTGTGTATCCATCTCCTGTACTCGTCTTCCGCGATACGCTTCCATATCTAGTTTTCTTTTCTAAATATTGGTGTAAATTTATATGCCTTTCATTCATGTTAATTACCTTAATAACTAGTCGTCTTCAATACTGAACTTTTGTTTGACAAGTTCTGTTTGTTCTCTCTCTCTCTCTCTCTCTCTCTCTCTCTCTCTCTCTCTCTCTCTCTCTCTCTCTCTCTCTCTCTCTCTC
Organism: Cepaea nemoralis; assembly: GCA_014155875.1. Taxonomy (NCBI): domain Eukaryota; kingdom Metazoa; phylum Mollusca; class Gastropoda; order Stylommatophora; family Helicidae; genus Cepaea; species Cepaea nemoralis. The sequence goes on from JACEFZ010007070.1 coordinate 160,271, forward strand.
TCTCTCTCTGTGTGTGTGTGTATGTGTGCGCGCGCAATGAAGGTTTAATACTCGTATGTAACACTTAAACTCAAATACAGATGATTTGTCACATATTCAAGTTTCACACCCGTTTGTTACCGCAGGAAATATGCATGCACTCCTGTCCTCTGCCTTTTGCTATTCTATCTCTTCCAATTGCAATGCTTTTAGTTGCTTTAGATTTTGTACAGCAATGTTTGCCATTATATTTCCATCGTACGACACCAGCTGTTTTATATACCGACTAGTATACATGTAAGTCATACGAATACAGATATTATAGCTGTAGTCTGTACTGTTATTTGATTTCAAGTGTATGTTGAAGATAGTAGGCAACCCTCTTTGTATTGTTTCTTTGACATAATCTCCTTATACGCATTTATTGCTATACTCTTCGTCTGATAATAATTTCGTGCAATTTCTATTCTGAAATATTTGTAGAGAGAAGAGACGGGCAGAGATTACTCACCAACAAGCGCAAGAGATCTTCATGAAGGGGTCGAGAACACTCAGCCTGGAACCTCTAATACTGGTTGAGAGATCGCCTTCTGAACACGTGAGTGATTGGAGATTTCAATAATTTAAACCAATGTTTTCCGCAGTGAATTTGAATAACGAAGACACGTACTATATATTGCGCGATTTATTGCCTGCCATATTTCATCGCATCTGGTCAAGTACGTACTACAGAAATAACACAAAATAACCTAAAGCAATAAGAGACTTCCTTCAAGCTGAAATATACATTTAACATATTCACACCGTAATTTGAATTGTTTACAACAGTAATTTTAAACTGACTATCAAGTCATTTCTTTTGCACAATGTTGGTTTTTGTAAACCGCTGTTGCCGCTGCCAGCTTTAACTTACGACCTTTATGTATGTACATACGAAACGCATTGTACATAGCAATAATGTGACCGGTTTCCAAAATGTGCCACTCAATCTATGACGTCGGAGATTTGTGGTGTGTAGGATTTGCCAGGTTACCAGAGTCTTTATTTCTCTGTCAATCCAATTGGCCATTTGTTCGACCACTCTGTTATTCAACTGCCTCTCTGTTCTGCCGTTGTAGATGTAAATACTATTGGACATCTATATGACTTTGGAAACCGAACGCAACAAAGATTTGTTATTTGCTAGATATTCTAATTAGACATAGAGCAGACGGCTCAATTCAAAGATCAGTGTCCAGAAACATGAACAGGCCAATGTTTAAATGTCCAGAGATTCGCTTCCTTCCAGTACAAATGTGGCTAAATACGGTCCCTGTCTGACAGGGCCAGGAAGCTGTACACCCAAGACACGCTGCTAGAGGAATGTAAAACTATAAAGAATATCTTACACCTTACACCTTAATGGTAGCCAACTGGACTTATAAAACGCCACTGCCAACAGCGGAAATCAACGTTCATGGAAACATCAGTGCCCAAACTCAAAGTATTTATCCAATTAATCACAAGAGGGAATGACGTAATGCACCGTTTACTGGACCCACTAATTACTGCGGTCTGCCGAGCATGCTGTGCTACAATTCCAGTTATTAGATACAGAACTATGCCTATCTCCACTCGAGCAGTAAGAGAATCTGTTGCTCTTTGCGCCCAATCCAAGTGCAGTATTAATACTATTATTATTATTGCTATTGTTATATGTGTAAATGGTTGGATATTGAAATTGTTAATTGGTAAAGCACTCTCAGTGAACGTTAGTGATTGGACATTTAAATACTTCATGACAAAATCAGCTTCAATGCACATAAATAATTCGACATTGATTTTGTTCATGGCATCAATAAACGGCGAATTGTCACAAGTCAGTACGGAATTGTGTTGGAAGATGACTGGTTAGACGAGACTGAGACAGGAACATCTGTTAAAACGAGGGAAGAAGGGTAACGGTTGCACATCAGATAACACTATTCAACAACACGTCCCTAAACGGTCACGATACGTTCTACTGAATAACATATTTACTGAGGAAATGTAAAGAATACCATAGACAGACAGAAACGCCAATGAACATGTCCTACAAGAAACAACTGAAACCTGTAAATTGATTAGAGAAATTAGACGTAGACAGTCACAAGTTGTGGACTCAATATGCGAAGACATAAATTGGAGAACTTGGTGACAAATGACACGATTGGCGGGAAAAGAAAAAGGGAAAGACAGAGAAAATACCTGGATGGCATGGCCGAGACCAGAATACAGAGCTGATCCACGACTCTGGTGTTCGTGTGAGATGGCGAAATATGACCAACCACGCTTATCGGCACGGCACATGGTGATGATGATGACGATGCGAATGTTGTGCCGATATGATATAGATATGCTTTACGATTTTTTCAACCTCACTGCTTACTGCCTGTTTGTGTTATACTTTGCCTGTGTGGAGTGGTTAACTTTCAAATATAAACAGAATACACGCATTTGACCATCTATCTTTCACCCAAAGCTCTGGACCCACGCAACACGATAGTTCTGGAGCTGACAATCTTGGCTTGAAGAAAATGCGCTCGAATTAGAGAAAATCCATGAACAAAAAAAAAATCTACAGATATTGATGATGTTTATATCTAGTTATCTTTCACCCTGCAGAAAAACTGTTTAGACCAGTGGTTCTCAACCGGTGGGGAATTCCCCCCCCCCCCAGGGGGGAATTTTAGGGTTTCCGGGGGGGGGGGGGATGAAGATCATTTCAAGATCGCGTTAATACAAGAACCAATTACTTGATATTGCTTTTCCCTTCATACTTTACAGTTATGCACGTCTCATCCTTCTAAAATTCATTTTATAAAGTAAGTAGACCCACAAAACACGTTTTACGTGGATGTCTAGATCTGTTTTAACATGTTTATCTTCCATTTTACGTATATTGTGTAGGGGTGGGGGGGGGGGACTTTTAGGTAGGAAATATAAAAGGGGGGGGGGGGGGGAATGACGTTCTTAAAATATGGTGAAGGGGAGCACGGGCCAAAAAAGGATAAGAACCACTGGTTTAGACATTTTAAATGTCTACATAAATTCCTAACATTTAACGGAAGTAATCCTAAATTTGGCTAATTCATTTAAAGGCTTGGAGTGACATATAGTTTAACGTGTATCATGTTGTTTTATTTCGAATTGCAGGCAGTTTTCGAAAAGGAACACGAAATAGACCTTGACATTGCGAAGATTCCAGGATACATGCGTCCCTTACGAACCGGAAGTAGAACGCCATCCACGTTAGTTACAATTGAAGCATTCACCCTTGAGACGAAGAAGAAAAGAAACATCTGGGAGGAGGTACTAGACGAGAAAGAGACGCCAAGATTCAAAAGCTCTACCATGCCGGCTATACGGTTGTCGGAGCAAGAGGTGGGCCAGCTGCAAGTGGGGCACATGCTACATAAACCAACCAAAGAAAGCATCAGATGGAAGAGGTTTCAAGCCAGCAAACGTAGCCAGGCAGATCTAGCACAGCTGAAGACTGGTATGCTCAAAAAGCCTGAAGTCAAAGAGGATAAGTTACCGACTGAAACCACGCAAGAAACGGATTCTTCCTTTTTTATCACTCAGCTGCCTCAGAAATGTTTGAACAAACACCCCTTGACTCAGCCTTCACTTACCATGGCACTTGCTAAATCAAAGGCGTCACAGTGAGTGAGATATTAACAGACACCAGTATTCACCTAGACATAACGCTTTACAGAGTTTGCATAACTAGAATGTTCTATAATGGGTATCTCAATCATACCACAGATATACACTCAACTAGCACTTTACACAGCCTTATAATAAGTAGTGAGATCATCAGCATGCAGAGAGGGTTTCGCTTGTGTTTGCATCAAAGTTCTTGTCATTAGCAATTAATCCATATCAGATGTACATTCCTATTATATTTTCATAAGTTCACGTAAGCATTCACGGAAGTCCATTCTTCAACAACTTGGAGTTTTGCTTCATCGTTTTTAAGGATATAGTCACTATCCAATCTAAATGCCCGAATCACTAACTATAATATTAAATGGGCCGCAAGAACACCGCACCACGAACAGAAAAGAGAAGAAGAACAAATGGCAAATTACACCATTAAAGAACTCCTATTTGCAAATGAGCAAGCACTAAAAGTGGACCAAGTGCGAACCAAGTGAGGCCAAGTGAACATCCAGGATCTACAACAGGTAGCAGCGAACCGCCAGACATGGAGAGTCATGACTTCTGCCCTATGCGCCGACTTAGGCTCAAGAGGAAAGACTAACTAACTAACTAAGCACTGAAAGCAAAATCAGCAGCAGTATTAGAAGACCACGTGAATAGTCTAAACGAACTGTGTAAGAAACATAGTATGAACATTATCATCAGTAAAACAGAGGTAATTGCTATAACCAAGGAAGAAAAAACCAACAAAGATTAATCTAAAAGAACACTCGCTGAAACAAGTAATGGGCTAATACCTAGGAAGTATAATATCATCAAATGGCAAATCAGAAGACGAGATTGAAAACAGATGCAATAAGACAAACCAACTCATTGGACAAAAAGCACCAATAATAAAGAACACACACGCTTCAATAGTTACTAAGACATCTCTCTACATCACAATTTTCCTACCAATTCTATGCTACCAATGCTAAACCTGGACAATTACAGAATATGAGTTAAGAAAAAAATCACAACAGAAATGAGATTCCTGAGTAGAATACTTAATTTATCACAACAACAGAAATGAGATTCCTGAGTAGAATACTTAATTTATCACAACAACAGAAATGAGATTCCTGAGTAAAATACTCAATGTATCAAGCAGAGATAATATGAGAAATGAATAAATCAGGACTAAAATGGGGGTTAGAGCAGAGCTAGATTTTATCAGAAGGCAGCAAGTTAAATGGTTTGGCTATGTCAAAAGATTACCAGCTAATAGTATACCACAACAAGCAATGATGTACAGACCAAATGGAAGCAGAAGTAGAGGCAGACCACGTAAACGATGGACAGAGGAAATAGCAGAGTCCATGGGAATCTCGATACATGAAGCCCATAAACGGGCACTCTCCCGTTGTTTATACTTCAGCTCGACACCGCATGATCCGAGAGGAACAAGATGAGATGAGTATTAAGTACATTTGCTAGCATCACACTTGTATAGACCAATCAGGACTCGTGTGCCATATGATGAATATCACGCCGGTCGCCTTAACCTTTGAGTAAATTTCCTGGCAGCCATTTTAGGGTCGAGTTTTTTCAGGTCAATTTTAATATATGGGTCGATATGGATTCGAGGACAATATCATCAGACCAGCCTGCAAGCCTGCTAGCCATTCCGATGCATTACCTCTAGTGTGGGTGTGTGTGTGTGCGTGCGTGCGTGCGTGCGTGTGTGTGTGTGAGTGTGTGTGTGTGTGTGTGTGTGTGTGTGTGTGTGTGTGTGTGTGTGCACTGTACCAGTACACAATGAGTAAATAAAACGAAACAAGACGTGGAAATGGTTAGCTTTGCAAGAACGCTTTCACGAGTTGCAGAATGAACGTTGCGGCTAAGGCCTTCATCAGCACACAAACAAGAAAGTGACACTGATACAACTAACCAAAACAAATGTTAAAGATTTTTTTAATGGATGTACTTCAGTCGTCAGAAATAGGGCACTCCATGGTGGTACAAATCAAACCAAGAACCACCCAATCTAGCACTCTAACCTACACTGAAACGTAGAATTCCTGTTGTCCACGCCTTGAGGCGTGTCGGGTAGATTCTCTTAGCTATGGTATCAATGTATGCATGCCTTTGCAGTCACTTTGTACTTATAAAGTAATAGTCCCTTGTACACGTCTACGGAGCTGGATACATATGTGCATAGATCAAACTACACTCAGTGGGTCATATGGTATGTATCACGTCGGCCGCCTTTACTTTCCAAGACACTTCCTAGTACCCATTTTATGCTCGGTCGATATGGGAGCCTAGATATTTATTTTATGTGTTTTTTTTTTATTTTTTCGAATTTGCTCTCATACGGATCAAACCCAAGCCATAGGTACGGCAGGCGAGCGTCTAGCCGCTATGCTACCACAGCTCCCCTCTTCTTTGTACTTTTGCAAGATCCCTAAGATGTACATGTTGTGTGTTGACAGCTGTTGTTCACGCCATATCTGTTCATAGTTGCTACTTCCCGCGCTCCAAATATGGGTGCCAAAACACTATTGCAGTTGTACGGGACCATGGATGCGATCTTGCCGAGCATTTTCCCAGCGATGGTTAAGCAGTCCATGACTATATCTTTGACATTACCATACGATCTGTGATCCTCAAACATGTTCCCAGAGGGTGGGTAGGGAAAGTCGTTTCACGATCATGACGTAACGGATTCGAAGTCAGCCGCAGGCGATTCCTTGGAAGATCTCTTTGCGTTGATTTTCACAATGGCATGAGTGTAGGCCGTTCAGAAAGCAAGTTAAAGTAATGACTGTCAAATGAACTAGAACATCTCTAATAGTGAATAAATGATGGGGTTGATAAATTCATCCTCTAAAGAACATACAGCTATGTATGCCTGTATCACGCATCAAAATATGTATTATCAATAGGAAAAAAGAATCTGTATTAACCTGTGGCCTGCTAGATGTATGACAAAAGCATCTCATTGATCTTATAATCTTCCTAATAAATCTCGAGTATTTTGGAAACAATGTGTGGAGGAACATTAGTTCTAGAAATTATCGACAGTAAATGAGATTTAGGGCCTTGGAAAGATTCCATCACCATCACCAGGTGAACTGTAAGAAGACACACACACTTACACCCACACCCACATCCTGACACGTGCGCACACACACCCACACACCCATACAAACCCACACACATACACACATCCGCGCAACCACACACATCCACACACTCACACACACATACACAAACACCCATAAACACCACCCAAACCCACACACTCATGAAGTATCAAAGTTCTTTACTACGAAAACCTACGAAAACTTAAAATTAGTCTTTAAAAATCATTCACATTAACCATCAATTAAATATTCCAACCCCAACAAACTTTAAAATGTTCACGTTGTTATTGTAAGTTAACCGTTTTGTTATTACTACGAGTGCAGAATTAGTGTTTTTTTTTTTTTTTAAATAAAAATTTGACGTAGCTTTCAAGAGAATTGATGGTTGACTTTGTTTAAGGGAAACAACTCATATGAATAAATATTTATTACATTATAAGAGCTTTATCTGGAGTTGTGTTTCTTGCATAATTTAAATTATTCAGTTTTGCCTTGGCAGATAATGTAGTTAATTGTGAAATGATAGAAAACTATACGATACTTTTTCATGTATTGACTCGAATATGGTATAATGTGCTAGCTCAATAGCGGCACTCAGTGGTTGATGTGATCACTATCAGGCCTTCTGCCTTTACTTTCCGAAATCATTCCTTACAACCCAGTTTAGGTTGATTCAACTAGGAAGGCCAGGTCAATTAAATTCAAAGATAAATTACCATTAGCCTTCATTGGGATTGGAACACATGACCACACGGCCAGAAGACAAAAGTTGTAGCTACTGCGCTCCAGCTTTACAGTGTGAAATATTATATCTTCGTATACTGTAACGAGATGACTGATCTTTTCCCTCTCTAGCTGTTTTTCCTTCTGCATAAATCCTGTAAAATGCTGAAAATTATCCAATACTCAAATCTGTGAGTTTGGATCGACTTCTGAGACGTAGGGATGGGACACTAAAATGCCACCAGTGCTGCAAATTCAATCCCGGTCTATACTTTGATACCTGAGCTGACTAACCACTACAATATGGCGGCTCGTCACCATTGTGTGCCATGCCGATAAGCATGGGCTGTCATGTTATGAAATCTCACATGATCATCAGAGTCGTGGATCAGCTCTGTGTTCTTGTCTCGACCATACCATGTAGCCAAGCCATCCAGGTTCCTCTTGTTCCTCTTGTTCTTTTCCCCTCAATCTTGCCAGTTGTAACCATGTTCTCCAATTTATTTCTTCTTATAAACGTGTCAAAACAAATTAGCGACTACTAGAGTTATGTTATAGCTGCAGACAATTGTAACGCTGACTGGAAGGTCATCTTAATCATCCTCATCATCATCTTCATTATCATCATCATCGTCATCATCATCATCATCAATTATGTTCCGACTATAGTAGAGATCATGTTTCTCGAGATCTTGCGATCCCCAACACTTCGTGTGATGATAAAAGGTTGTCAAGAATCTTCTTTCATTTTCTTTCTCTGTCTCTCTGTCTGTCCATAAATCCATTAAGTTTCTCAAAATGTTACATAAACACGACTGCACCATTATAATGAGTGTTATATGTTCTCTTTGTGTCATAACCTCTTTCAAACAAGTTTGATTACACAGTTTGGGTCTTCTTTTTTTTTTCTAGTATGCTTTGGTGTGCGGAGACACGGATATATAAGTAATGGCGCTTAGTGTCATGTAATATGTAAACATGTGTATCTGCCTAAAGGTACAGGCAGTCCTGTAGCAGATACTGCTGTTGGCATCTGAAGTAATAGACCATCACATACTCTAGGCCATGACATATGAGGTGTCCAGTTCTCTTCCTCTCCTCCTTTTCTTACTAGACAATTCCTTGAACATTCGTAATATCACCTGAAGCACACCATGGACAGATAGAAAAACCAATGACCAAGTACTACAAGAGACAAATGAAAATCGTAGATTGATTAGAGAAATTAGACGTAGACAGTCAAAATTTTTTGGACATGTTATGAGAAGGAATGGACTGGAGAACTTAGTGACAGCTGGCAAGATCGAAGGGAACAGACCAAGAGGAAGACCGAGAGGAAAATACCTGGATGGCTTGGGCACATGGCATGGACGAGACAGGAACACTGAGCTGATCCACGACTCTGGTGATCGAGTGAAATGGCGAATCATGACCGCCCACGCTTTCCGGCATGGCACATGATTGATTGATTGATTGATGCTTTGGTGTGCAACTGGAAATCAGTTAGTCACAACATTGCTGCGGAGACACGGATATATAAGTAATGGCGCTTAGTGTCATGCAATATGTAAACATGTGTATCTGCCTAAAGGTACAGGCAGTCCTGTAGCAGATACTGCTGTTGGCATCTGAAGTAATAGACCATCACATACTCTAGGCCATGACATATGAGGTGTCCAGTTCTCTTCCTCTCCTCCTTTTCTTACTAGACAATTCCTTGAACATTCGTAATATCACCTGAAGATTGAATCTGTTACCCAATTTGGTGATCAGTTAGTTAAACGACAAATCATACTCACTGAACAATGAACTGTCCATTAGAGAAGTGTTCGGATCCCTTCCTCGGTATCTCCCTCAGCGTGAATCGGCTGACAGCATTAGTTCTATATTTGGTACTAGTTTACTTAGCCCCTCCTCTCTTGGTGTAGAGCTGTTGTCTGGATTGACTGACTGACACTTTGCTGTCTTGACAGACCATTGTTTGTTACATCGTGCTTCTAAAAGGCAGTATACCCATAAGCAAAGCAATGCTGTAACTGTCCGTCTGCCGGAGCTTTGATCCTAAACCAGTTGCCGACCAAAGCTTAGGGCTTGGTCTGCCCTGCCATGATATTTAGTTTTCAGGTTGCATTTCCTCGCACTAGGATAAGGCTTGTGCCCTCCCATTTACGCTCCTCCGCCCGAAACAGTTTGGCACAATAAGGAGAATCTGGATTGGTGAAAGCCTGGAATGGCCCCTTTTCACATAATGGTCTTGAAGTTTGGTCAAGGTTGCAGATTTAGTTATCACTTGATCCGTAAAATTGTCATGCCTCTCCAAGGACATTTATTATGTCAGCTCCATTAATTGCTCGGCCGCTGTCCACAATAACCCAGACTGTAAGCCAATCAGCTTGCCGGCTATGGCCTTCTCAGAGATTTCAAGCGTTGTCTTCAAACCCAGCCTGTTTAGGTCTTCTTGAGCTTATTCATTGAGCCACTGAGACAGCATGCCTGGGTGCAAGTCTCCAGTTTGGTTATCGCTTGAGTTGCTGCCTTGGCATCCATAATCAGGCTACATATTTTCAAGGTAAAGGCAAGAGAGTCTTCCTTCACGGTTCTCTCCTACCTAAAATGTAAAAGCCCACGAGTTTCACGCGTGCACAGACCCGTCTGTGTAGATGACTATATTGCCATCAGAAGAATTCTCATAATTCAGGGCGTAATCTTTCACATCGACAATTATCAGGTTCTCCCCCCCCCCCACCCCCCTGTCCAGTCTTATATATACGGAAAAGGATGTTCACCAGTCTGTTTGCAATTATGTCTATTCTTCACTAGGTTCTATGCCCTGAAGTTAATAAATCTGTTGAATAATGTCCTCAGCCTCAATCATTCAAGATGTTCCTCTTTTGTAACCTACACCCACATTTCCTCCCTCATCTCACTGTGCAGTGGACGTAGAGTGTCAGCGTTGACTCAGGTAGGCATTGATGGGTAAATCTTTGTTTTCTCTTACATAATTTGGAAAATCATTGAAGTACCGCTCCGCCCTATGTGCTGTATTTTATGTGCACTCAAGTACTTTTGTGTATTGTTTTGTTCGCTCGCTTTTAACTCCAACATGGTCCACACACATGGCACCACTACCAGTACATGCTACTACTTGGGAGTGCACAGAAATGATTTGCTTGTGTGTCAGAGACCTAGACATCGTGTTACACTTGCACACCTGTCCCTAACAGGTAATTTCCACTTCTATGAATCACTCCACTCGAAGACTGGCTGGAAACATCCCCTTTGGGTAGTTTATTGCAATCAAAGTAGCGCCAGGCTGTATTGCAACTGAAGTAGCACCGATTTATATTACACCTAAAGTAGCACATGATTATCTTACAACGTGCTTATTCCGTACCCAATCCATATCGTCGCTAAAGTAGTCCAGACCCGTCTATCAGTATATCTACAGTGACTCTTACAGAACGTTAACGCGCGGTCCGTCCTGGTCGATATATTTACACGAGACGGTCGGTTTCTTAAACCAGTCGTCGCATTCTCCGATCTTACAAACACGTCGCATTCTCACATCAAGTATCGCAGTTATCTAACTGCGAGAAAAAACAGTCTCTCAAGCCTGTCGCATTCATTCGTCAAACTATCTCTCTCAGCAAGCTTAACTCCGTCTTCTACAGATCACGTCTGTCCCTGTCCACGGTTGCACATCTTCTGTCTCGACCTCTGTCCAGTCTACACAGTCAAGTGTCCTCTTTTCATGGGTTCCCTGTGCGAACTGTGTTCAGCCGGGCACCCTCGCCTTTGTCCTGAGTCAGACTCTAACTGTCCTTGACCTCGAGGGTGCGTCTCTGTCGTTGGGTGTTATCCGCCTTAACTCTTGCTCACCTGCGTAGTCGACACTACCTGTTGCCTGACTGTATTTAACTCTACCTGTCCCTGTCTAAGCTCAGCTCACTCTGTGGTTACATCTTAAGGACTTTGACAGTGGATTACCTTTCCCAATTACCGAGTCTCCGTCATCAGATGAATCCACTCCGACTTCTGGTGTACTTGTAATTTATGACCCCAGTCAAGGAGGAGAATTCAACATTTTGGTCCAAGTGACCGGTGTAAGGGCTGACCCCTATCACCAGAGCACAGTTTAAGACCCAACGCTCTTATCTTTTCGGCCATGCTGACCTCAACGTCCGAGTATGATAAGGGTAGCCTCGTTCTGAATAGCTCATAGTGTCTCCGCCCGAGTATGATATGGGTAGCTTCGTTCTGAATCATTCCTAGTTTCTCTGTCCGAGTATGATATGGGTAGCTTCTTTCTGAATCACTCATAGTGTCTCCGTCCGAGTATGATATGGGTAGCCTCGTTCTGAATCACTCATAGTGTCTCCGTCCGAGTATGATAATGGTAGCTTCGTTCTGAATCACTCGTAGTGTCTCCGTCCGAGTATGATAATGGTAGCTTCGTTCTGAATCACTCGTAGTGTCTCCGTCCGAGTATGATATGGGTAGCTTCGTTCTGAATCACTCATAGTGTCTCCGTCCGAGTACGATATGGGTAGCTTCATTCTGAATCACTTATAGTGTCTCTGTCCGAGTATGATATGGGTAGCTTCATTCTGAATCACTCATAGTGTCTCTGTCCGAGTATGATATGGGTAGCTTCGTTCTGAATCACTCATAGTGTCTCCGTCCGAGTATGATATGGGTAGCTTCGTTCTGAATCACTCATAGTGTCTCTGTCCGAGTATGATATGGGTAGCTCCGTTCTGAATCACTCATAGTGTCTCCGTCCGAGTATGATATGGGTAGCTTCGTTCTGAATCACTCATAGTGTCTCCGTCCGAGTATGATATGGGTAGCTTCGTTCTGAATCACTCATAGTGTCTCTGTCCGAGTATGATATGGGTAGCTCCGTTCTGAATCACTCATAGTGTCTCCGTCCGAATATGATATGGGTAGCTTCGTTCTGAATCATTCGTAGTGTCTCCGTCCGAGTATGATATGGGTAGCTTCGTTCTGAATCATTCGTAGTGTCTCCGTCCGAGTATGATATGGGTAGCTTCGTTCTGAATCCTTCGTAGTGTCTCCGTCCGAGAATGATATGGGTAGCTTCGTTCTGAATCATTTCTAGTTTCTCCCTCCGAGTATGATATGAATTGCTTTGTTCTGAATAATTTCTAGTTTTTCCATCCAAGTATGATATGGGTAGCTTCGTTCTGAATCATTCGTAGTTTCTCCGTCCAAGTATGATATGGGTAGCTTCGTTCCGAATCATTTCCAGTTTCTCCGTCCGATTATGACAGAGTGGCGATCGCCAGGGTGTACTCAACACCAAAAAAACCAGACCATGGTATAGGGGAACGAGGTAGTGCTGCTCATATTTTCATGAGGCGGGATCGGAACCTAGGCCGTACTGGTCGGAGTAAATAATCCTACCTCTAGGAATTGAACCCGAAATACTATATTGGCAGGCTAGTGCGATAGCCACAATGCCACCGCAGCTCCTCATGTCTGTATACCACAATCAACGTCGTATTGAACATAGTGACGAGGTGACATAGTGATCGTCCATGGATCGAGTAAACAAAAAGTAAGTTGCATATCCTTTACAGTACGTCGCAATTAACCTCAGCACATTTTGGCTGATATTAATTTCTTGGGTAGATTCGTTCAGTAGTTTGCCATAGCTTTCTAAACGACCGGTACTTATACTATTGAATGAAAACTGACGCAAGCGCCACAGCGCTAAATGCTTGAGTACCCCAGGGAACAAATACAGTGATAGACAAGAAAATATTCATACATGAAGAGGCAAGGGTTTCCATACTCCAACCTGGTTGTGGATTCTACGGCTAGACTTCTCGGACAAGGACGGGAGTCTCGTTTACACTTTGCAAATTACTTCGGATTGAAAATCGAAAAAGTAGGCCAAACAAATGGTTGTCCTTGCTAAATTTTAATATTAAAACACCTACCCACAACAGCATATGTGCAGCATGTGACATTTTGTTACAGTTATAGTATTTCAGATATATTTGATTTCATCCTTACTATTATAATTCATGCCGTGGGGTCTTGATGATCATGTCTTTCCACGGCCTTCTAACTTGTGTACTGCCAATTATATCTAATACTGATGTTCCTCCAAGCCATGTCAAACTGCCCAGCATCTTGTTTCTTAACCACCACACCTCTACTCCAACGTTCACGTTGTGAAGACGTGCTCCAGTGTTCTCCTTTCCATGACACGCCCACTGAATATGATGCGAATACTCAGTTCTCTTTGAGAGTCAACTGCTCTCAAGATATGTTTATTATTCTTTCTAACCTCCCACGGTGCTCTCATCCTTCTTCTGTGAAACCACATCTCCGCAGGTTCCATATAATTCATCACTCGTCTGCTAATTGTCGATGAATTGCATTCGTACATCAGGATTAGCTCAATATAGCTCTTAAGAACTCTTCTCTTCACTCCGACTGACAACGATAACTTGCAGACAATATTCTGCATCCTGTGTGCTTTTGCTTGGCCTATTCTACACTTCAATAGAATTCTATCTGCTTTTATTAAAGTATCCAAATACTGAATTATATTGACTTGTTTAAGACTAGCTCCAGTTCTCGTTGGTGTTGCATTTGTGAGGTCTTTTTCTTTGTCATTTAGGCTAAATCCTTACTTTCACTTTCTCTTGCAATTATATTCTGGATCTCATTATTATTTCGTTGTATAAACTGTACCGATCGGGTGATAGTCTAACACAGTGGTTCTCAATCTTCTTTTTTTTTGGCCTATGCACTCCTTCACCATATGTTTAGAATGTCATTCCCCCCCTACCCCCTTACGTATTTCCTCCCTATAAATTCCCTCCTCCCGCCCCTACACAGTATACGTAAAGATGGAAGCTAAATTAATAACATATACTAGAACAATTCTAGACGTCGACATAAAACGTGATTTGAGGGTCTACTTACGTTATAACACGAAACAGAAAGGCGAGAAGTACAGAACCGTAAAGTGTGGAGGGAAAAACAATATCCAGTAATTGATTATTGTATTAACGTGATCTTGAAATAATCTTAATTCCTCCCCTCCCCTCCCCCACCCCCTGGAAACCCTAAAATCCCCCCCCCCCCCACACCGCAGATGTGAATCACTGGTCTAACACCTTGTGCAGTGTGTTGAAAAGTTCCCAGTGTGTTGTCAGTTCTTACGACTATTCTTTGT
>JACEFZ010007070.1:180000-302500 GCA_014155875.1 Cepaea nemoralis
GCTGTAGACACGTGACAATCCTTTCTTGATAGACCGACCTGACTGGGGCCACACTTGAACCCAAACTCAATCGTACATAAATGTGTTGTTTCATTTGTTATTGTATGTTCATCTAGTAAGAAGTCGTTCATAGACAGTCTACAAAATCGTTCCCTTGTCCACCGTGTTTCCCTCTTGCAGACAGGATATCCACTCACTGGTTGCCATACACGCTGTTTGCCTGCATGACTCGAACAGGAGGATATCCATGTTAGCCTTTGTAAGAGAGAAGGTGTCAATGCTTGGTACTCATGCATCCCATTTATGTCCACTTTAAACTGTGCATACTACTGAGAATCAGAACATTTGATTTACAATGTCTACAAGGCGTGGACTGCGCCTGGCATTGCAGCCAGCAGGGTTAGAATCGGCAAACTTCTCTCAGGAGGGGTGAAGAGTGAATATTAGTAGCCTGCCGATGACCTGCGGACTATACAAGTAAACCGGGAAACCATGACCGCGAAGTCATGAGCCAGAGGGACTCAGGCTCTCAAAGTAGTGCGGGGGGGGGGGGGGAGGAGGACGGACTCTGCTTGATCAAATTATTTTCTTCCTAAACCTGAGACTGGCGTAACAAGACGGCAGGGGATTTTCCATGCTCTAAGAAATATTAAGAAGCATATTCGAACTGACAAGAAAAAGAGGCCGACCATGTAAACGATGGACAGAGGGAATAACAGAATCCATGGCAATCACGTGTAGTATACATCTTGCAAGCCGCTACATCGCTGTTTGAATTTTCCCGCACTACTCTCCACTTAGCAACAGCGCCAACAACCACCACCATTAGAATTAAATACAAATTTAAAAATGATGGAAGTAGCGCCTATAGTTTAAGAAGAAAGATGAAATTTACATCATCTTAATTTGAACAAGAGCGCTGATTCGAAACTGGAACGACAATAATTTAAATATAGCCGAAAAGGAACTCAGCCATTGGTCATGACCCAGAATGATGTAAGAGCCCAGTCGAGGAATGGCAGGAAAAACATCAACCGAGAGTCTTTAAAAAATAGAGTGAAGACCGACAGAGTGCAGTGTATGTAAAATGAAAAAGAAAGACCGTCAGCAATCGCTCAAAAGGAGAAGGTCCATTGGAACTGACCGCTAGGTGTCCTCTACTCAACAATCCATCTGAAATTAAGCAAACTCCAATAAAGGAGGAGAGAGAGAAGTTCCGGCCTATTAAGCAGCCAGCGAACTAGGAAAGTAAAAACCTAGTCTGGAGCCTGAAACCTGACGACGCCATGCTTGAAGAAGACATTCAACTATGATGTAGGTAAGCACACTGTAATATTACGTTATTTATGCTCCTTTCCCAGAAAATGGTAAGTTGCTGTGCTGTAAAAATGTGGCTAGTCCTTAACTTATTTCAGGAGAGACTAAGCACTATATTCAAGTGTCGTAGTTCATAGGTGTTCTGTGCACTTGGTTAACCCATAGAGAGGTTGTTTTTTTTTTTCTCATTATGCAGCTTCTATGTAAGCATAAGCATTATGCCTAGGTTTGCATTTTACTTCTTAAACAGTTAAGCTAATTCAGTAGTGATTTAAGCGTTAGTGATTAACTTAGAATTTAGGAGCTTAGGATCCATAGTTCAGTAGTAAGGACCTATCTTAAATGTGCATTCACTAAGTAGAAGGAATATGTGTAATTATTCATGGAAACATGGCACATTAAATGTTACATAGTTCTCTATGTGATATCATAAAATCTTGTGTGTTCTATGGGATCATTCATGGGGTGATTCAATTGTGATTTCATCGGTGTTAAATATATGAATTTATCTTTTAGCTTATTGATTGTGAGTCACTTAATTATGCCTATTCATCATCCATGCAAATATGGTTATGATTTAGTTTGAATAATTATAGACTAGGTGAGGGGAAGTGGCATACCCAGGGTGAGTATGATCAATCAGTCAATCACCTGATAGTGGGTAATTTGATTCATACTGCCAATTTTATCAGAGGAGAAGATAATAGTTGTACCCATACACTAATTGATAGTATAGTATGCCTCTACGCATGACGCCACTCTGTATTCCATATCACTCATGTTACAATTATATGGTTTTGTTTCATGAAATGTGTTCGATGTATGATGGTGATGAATCTTATGGACAAGTAAGGTAAAGGCATATACCTACATGTTGAAGAGGTGGGAGGATGCTTCTCCTCAAAGTATTTGATTGGGAGGAACCCACCTGAATGCCATACAGGAGATGATGCCATAATGTACTTATATTGTTTATAAGTAAATGCTCATAGCCTTTAGTGAAGGAATTAAGAAACTTAATGTTTGAGGCCTTTTCTTTTAAATGGAAGGATAATCAGCGAGAATAATTTTGTACAAAGGAGAATGGTGAACATGGTTATCAAATTCCAAATCGATCAAGGTATTACTCAACCTGGAGACTGCGGGTGACAGGCATAGGCCAAGATGACGCTGCTTATCTGGTAGTCTATACCTTGATAACCCTCTAGTGGGGGATTGGATGGAGAAGAACCAGCTAAGGGGTTGATAACTGTTGGGGAACACTAAGACCCTCTTCCCCCTTTGTTTAATTTTCCCTGAGGTCTTTGTTTATTTTCCTTTTTTTTTCTTTGAGGCTTTTACCTTCTTCCATTTCTAATGAACAAATGGATGAATGATGATATCAGTATTTATATGTTTTAATACTGGAATTTCAGGTAGTGGTTAGATTCATCCAGATCCAGATATGATTCTTGATGAGGGAACCTGGCTGCAGAGATTAAGAAGACTATTCTGTAAGAAAGTACCAGCTAGAGTTTCATCTAACCACTTAGGACAGGCAAACCTGTATCGATATAAATAAAATAGGGGACCGTTACTTGCACCTGTGATTTGAGAGGCTAATTGACCATCATCCTACCTCAACCAGATCAACACTCACTCTGAGAACTCAATATACTTATTTTCACTGAACCTTTCTTACAAATGGGTTCCATATATATATATATATATATATATATATATATATATATATATATATATATATATATATATATATATATATATATATATATATATATATATATATATATATATATATATATATATATATATATATATATATATATATATCATTTAACCCACTGTGGGAATTGAGGTTTATGTTGGTGTTTATTTTTAAAGTCAATGTTTGGGGAATTAATGTATTTTTATATATCATGCCCTTGGAATGGATTATTATTTTTTGTAACAGAATGACCAATACCCCAGTTTGTTGTGTTTATTAAATATACAAGCGATTTCATTTCCACTCTTGAGTGTTACAAGAATTCCTTGAGTGATTACGTTGTTGTTGTTATTAATTAATATACCCTAGATATTAATTATTTAGCTGACAGCAGAGGGGTAAGGGAACTCCACAAGAATATTATTACTGTTCGAGGAAATCTGTTCCTCGTTCACCTTCGGGACTTCATTGTCTCTCTATTTATGAACTCAAGCAACTGAGCCAGAGAAGGCTATTAAAATTATAACGGGCCAGGATCACATTGGGAAAGAGGAACTCTAGTTGTCCTCTGTCTCTTTGAGGTTTTCCCGGAACATCCGACATCACGATATATGAAGCCCATAAACGGGCACTCTCCGGCTATTTATGCCTCATCTCGACACCGTAAGGTACAAGAGGAACAAGTTGAGATAAAATGAAATTAGACAATTTGATTAACCTGCTGACTTGAGTATCTGATAGGCGCCACGATACCGCGGTGATCGCAGCCCAACCCGTCTTCCTTCGTGTAGTTTTAGATCTAGTGGATCATGTCTGCTCAGTGGCGACATTCCTCCTGCCTACCTCCCCCCTCCCAACTTTAGGGTTTCCAAGGGGGAAAGGGGGGGGGGTGGATTTAAGATTATTTCAAGATCGAATTAATACAAGAACGAGATACTTGATACTGTTTTTCCCTCTATATTTTACGGTTCTGTAATGAAATTCTCTTTATAACGTAAGTAGACCTGCAAATCACGTTTTATGTAGATGTCTAGACTTGTTCTAGTATAATGTTATTAAATTTAGCTTCCAGTTTTAAGTATACTGTGTAAGGGTGGGGGGATTTATAATGAGGAAATTCGAAAGGGGGGGGGGTGACGTTCTAAACATACGGTAAAGGGGGGCATATGCCATAAAAGGTTGAGAACCACTGAGTTAGACAATGCACAGAGCCATTAGTGTGCACTACTATGTCATCTTCACCAGCATTTTGATCTACCAGCTATTAGACCCAAAATCCTCCTACACTTTACACCTCTATCTATATTCTAGGTCCAAAATTATTGCGATATAGGGACATTTGTTCTTGCTTCTGACACTGCCAATCCGATCTTGTCTCCTCTGTGTATTTGCTTCACTAAGACAACTTGACTCAGTTTCTTTGGTAGTTCTCAAAATAAAAGTAGACACAGGTTATAAGGTAGGCAAGTAAAATATGCAAGGAATGTGAGAATACATCGAATTTAAGGACAGATGAGTGGTTAACTTCTTATTGGAGAATATGCAGCCTTAAAATGTGTGAAAGATGGCATATAATATAGTGCAACTCAATCTTTTTTTTTTTTGCTTTTCCATCCTGTTTCAGGATATTACGGTCAACACCAGCATCTTTCAGCTGTATGTTGATTCCTAGGCTAGATTACGCTCATCAGCACGCCACGACTTTCTGAGCGACCAGCTCCATACTCTCATAAGTCACTTTTGCGATTCGAACCACTGCTAATTCTTGTCGCGTCACGTGACGAGAGTATTCGGGGTTAGCGCAGAATGGAGTTTACCTACTAATAACACACGGTCCAACTTCGGTGTTAAAATGTGATATTTACCTATTGATGTGACTAGGTGGACGTTTGAAAGCTTTCAAATGTGGTTGTTCCCTGTTTGTACGACATAGTGTCAAGTGTAACTCTGTAAAATATTGCATTTCTTTCTGAACGTGGCACAGTGCACTCTTTTTTATTAGGACCCGATATGCCACCAACAATGGTAGATTGTGGGTATGTGTAGCATGATGGAACAGAATCCCC
This sequence comes from Cepaea nemoralis, assembly GCA_014155875.1. Taxonomy (NCBI): domain Eukaryota; kingdom Metazoa; phylum Mollusca; class Gastropoda; order Stylommatophora; family Helicidae; genus Cepaea; species Cepaea nemoralis. Next base: position 185,089 of record JACEFZ010007070.1, read on the forward strand.
ATTCCCAGTCCGACACATTTCATAAAGATACTTTAAGTCTTAACGGGGACCATCCCAAATAGAAGGGCTATTATTAGATCGTATGTTCTAGATCGAGTTGGGGAGGGCAGGGGTATGCGCTTGGTTTTCATTGGCTAATCAGTAATGAGCCCACGCTATTCCTGGGCCGTATTTTAAAATCTAATTAGTTGAGCGGGGATTTCACCGGGAGCGGTCGCTAGTGTGATGTGATGACCCAACAATGCCCTTAAAGATTCAATAATATATTGTTCTCTGGACAACAAGTACCACTTTAAAACATACTTTAATGTTGTGGCTAGACCTAGTGAACGAAAGAGAAGAATATAAGAGTATTTTATGAATAAAATGTGAAAGTGGAAAAACTAACTTCTGTGCGCCAGTATTCTGAATACTGCTTCTTCAACCTTGACATGTCTTTCACGCTGTATACTCCAAGTGCATATTAATCCCTTGTTGTGACTGGTTGCGTATGCTTGATGAATGTATAGCGCACTCAGGCAAATTCGCAAACCCAAACCCCTTGTGCATTCTTCATGCCTAGGATGACTTATTCTTAAACCAACTGTACCTTTGCTCTCGCGAGTTAACAAAATGGCACGCTGAATGGGAATGAGTGATGTAAACATGTACAAGTTCCTTGGTAAAAATCTAAGAAGGTTGGAGTGAGTGAGTTGGTGCTTTGATAAGTAGCCTCTCACATTAGTAGAAAGACAGATGCTTCATATCCATATGTAAACAGGTTGTGTGTGGCACGCCAGAATTGCTAAGTCCATGTGATGCCTGGTGGCTATATGCTCCAGAGAATTAATACAATTTCTCTCTGAAGTATTACACTATTACCTCTACTGTTGGATGGTTCATATAAACTAGTTCCTAAGAGAACCATAGGTGAGTGAACCTGTGTCTTAGTTGGCTGAATATAATGTATGGCTCATGCAAATTTACAAGGACTAAACATGTTTTTCCCATATGTGCTTGGTGCATATGTGAACAATTGTGTATGCAATTGAGCTTCTGTTACCGACTGTAGTAGACATGAAAATTACTCAGTGGGGAAAGAGCACATGATGGTGATAAAGATGATGTACCTGTGAGTCAGGTCTGTCTGAGAAAAGGGGTGAGGTCTGGCATTGCTGTGTGAATATGGAATAGGACATTCATGCACCAACATCACAGCCATTGGAATGGATGTCTGATCTGCTAATTTGGTAAATGCCATTAGTTGATACATAATGCAGATTGCAGTTGTAAATGCCTATTTTCCATTTCCCTTCACAATGCCTGTCCCATGTTGCTATGTCACAATTATTGCTGTACTGTGTCTGGTCCTCCTTGTGCCCAGGTCTACTGTGGTTCAAACATGGTGGAACTTAGACCACATAAATGCTTGTAATTGTGTTAAGCTACCCTGTCTCAGCATATGGTCTTGTGATTACCACAGTGCATCACAGTGAAATACACTGCATCATCAAAACTAGGAGAGGTGTGTTGGGACCACACCCATCCTTTTCCTCCCCATCCCCAATCTGTGTCTGTTGATGTATAATAACATTATCTTTTAACATATGTAAAGAGATGTTGTGCCATTTTATATATCGACAGAGAACAGTATGGTGGAGAGGCCATCCATATATCATCTGGTACCTCTAACCAGAAGTCCTAGATCCAGAAGTGACTCCCTATCAAAAGGCAGGAAAATCTAAAAAGAATTTTCTCTCAGCTCTTTAACAGCTGAATGCATAAAGGGGAGCATAACACAATCTGAAGCACTATAATAGTTATGAACTGGACAGTGATCTTGAGTCAGTAATGGAACAACTGAGACTAACATCAAATCTTGTTCTATGAACTACATTCATGGAGAACTGTGGGGTAACTTGGAGTGTTTGTTTATCTAAGACTAAACTTAGAAAATATCCAGCCGGATGCTCACACAGTGATTCTTGAAGAATGTGATTGAACAGTAGGGAAGTTGATCTGGCTAAGTGAGTAGCTGCAATGTATGGGACATTAAGTGTGTCATTATTGAAGTACCCAGTGACAGCCTTCACTAACAGCCTGATCAACCGTGAGATGCAGTACCATATCATCATACCAAATCTTGTCTTCAAGAGGAATGAATCTGCCATGAAGCTTATTCTGGGGAAGCTGCTAACTGGAGCTAGTCCAACATCCATGCTGATGATAAAAGGATTCAACAGACCCAGAACAGTAGTTTCTTCCTTAAGTGCCCATGGATAGGATTTCCTAAATTCCCAAGAGACAGGAAATGATGATAGATATCGATACTGTAACGGGATGGTGTAGTTAGATATTGGAGAGGAGGAAGAGAAGAATTTATTATTGGGTGGTGGAGTAATGGGGAGGTGTTGTATCTTGTTTATCAACCTGCATGTGTGACATATTTTATGCATTTTCTATGCAATAATTGAAGTGTTGACATGACAGGAGATGAGACAATGGTCATCACTCGACTCACCATCAACTCAATAAATTGTGTGTTCAATGAACCAGTGCTTTAAGTACATGTCCCCAGTGAATTTCTTGTACAGTTGCTGTCAAGTGTTGTCTCTGGTGACTGTCCTAAGTGCTGTGGTTGATTATACATATTGTGAAAAGTCTTGTATAGATGTTGTCAAGTATCTCATGATGTCTATCTTGTACACTTGTGATGTAAACAATTCCTTGTGAATGCATGTTCCACTTTTGTCAAGAAACTGTCATGTAGATGTCCTGTCCAACAGATGTAATGTACAGTTATTGTTGAGTCTGTCTACCAACCCTGAATCCTACAGTCCCAAAGCAATTGGACAAACTGATATAGGTTAAAAAAAAATATATAGAAGATCTATGTGACGGACGAACAGCACACTGTCAACAGTATAATGAGTGAGATGGATCCTCAGTTGTGCAGGGGCTAATAGTTCAGATCTTCTCTGGCCTTGGGTGAACTAGTTACTTCTTTTATAAATTTCTGTGTAGATACATAGTGGTCTCACAGTGGGGGTTTGAGCCAAAGAAAAATGTTCTCCAAAAAGGCTAATGCGGGAATGATTAGCTCATTTGAGTGACCTCTAGACAAAACGTGCTAAATCATATCCTTTATCTTGTTATTTATTATTCAAGATATATCTCCAGAGAACACTACTAACTATGTCCTCTGGCAACTCAACCAAACATGTCACAGTATGTTATGACTATAGATAACGGTGATTGTGGGTTTGCTATGACCATAGATAACGGTGATTGTGGGATTGCTATAACTATAGATAACAGTGATTGTGGGTTTGCTATGACCATAGATAACGGTGATTGTGGATGTGCTATGACTATAGATAACGGTGCTTGTGAGTTTGCTATGACTATAGATAACGGTGATTGTGGGTTTGCTATGAACATAGATAACGGTGATTGTGAGATTGCTATGACTATAGATAACTGTGATTGTGAGATTGCTATATCTATAGATAACGGTGATTGTGAGATTGCTATAACTATAGATAACGGTGATTGTGGGTTTGCTATGACAATAGATAACGGTGATTGTGAGTTTGTTATGACTATAGATAATGGCGATTGTGGATGTGCTATGACTATAAATAACGGTGATTGTGAGATTGCTATAACTATAGATAACGGTGATTGTGGGATTGCTATAACTATAGATAACGGTGATTGTGAGATTGCTATGACTATAGATAACGGTGATTGTGAGTTTGCTATGACTATAGATAACAGTGATTGTGAGTTTGCTATGACTATAGATAACGGTGATTGTGAGTTTGCTATGACTATAGATAACGGTGATTGTGGATGTGCTATAACTATAGATAACGGTGATTGTGAATGTGCTATGACTATAGATAACGGTGATTGTGAGTTTGCTATGACTATAGATAACGGTGATTGTGAGTTTGCTATGACTATAGATAACGGTGATTGTGGATGTGCTATAACTATAGATAACGGTGATTGTGAATATGCTATGACTATAGATAACGGTGATTGTGAGATTGCTATAACTATAGATAACGATGATTGTGAGATTGCTATAACTATAGATAACGGTGATTGTGAGATTGCTATGACTATAGATAACGGTGATTGTGAGTTTGCTATGACTATAGATAACGGTGATTGTGGATGTGCTATAACTATAGATAACGGTGATTGTGAATGTGCTATGACTATAGATAACAGTGATTGTGGGTTTGCTATGACCATAGATAACGGTGATTGTGAGATTGCTATGACTATAGATAACGGTGATTGTGAGTTTGTTATGACTATAGATAATGGTGATTGTGGATGTGCTATGACTATAGATAACAGTGATTGTGGGTTTGCTATGACTATAGATAACGGTGATTGTGGGTTTGCTATGACTATAGATAACGGTGATTGTGAGATTGCTATGACTATAAATAACGGTGATTGTGGATGTGCTATGACTATAGATAACAGTGATTGTGGGTTTGCTATGACTATAGATAACGGTGATTGTGGGTTTGCTATGACTATAGATAACGGTGATTGTGAGATTGCTATGACTATAAATAACGGTGATTGTGGGCGTGCTATGACTATGGAAAGCCACGATTATGACATTCAGTATAACTATAAATTATGCCGATTGTGGGATTTATCTAACTATATGAGACAGTATGGAAATTGGTTTTCACATACCGCCTTTTCAAGTTTACCGGGGAAATATAAACTGGAATATTTTTGGGACCTCAAAGGTCAAGGACCAGGATTTCTTTTAAAATAGTCATAGGTTGAGCGGGAGTGCATGACCGAATAGCGGCAAGGCCATCCTCTATTGTTGACTAGCAGTTTCTCAGGGAGAGGAGTGCCAAATGTATTGTACACTTTGGGTTCAAGCTGTCAGATGGACAACAGGTGAACGTTGGGGTTAGCATAATTTATGAGTACAGGCGGCATTGGAAGTGACCTTAGCTGTCAGAGGGGAACGCGATACTCCAAATTTATGGTGGCGGGAAAAGTACATGAACTCAGGACCATGAACTTCAGAGACAATGTAGATTTGGGTTAATGATATGATGGTAGTATGCAAATTAAGCAGAGTACGCGAGGTACTGATTGGGTAGTCTTTCACGAGGTGAAAGAAGCCTGGTCACGTGATTCGAGAAAGGCGCCAACTCAAGAGGTGATATATACGTTGGATTCAGTCAGTTTAGAAGTGTGGAACGAGCAAGAGTGCGGTATCAACAAGGCCGAGGGCTGGGCGGTCGCCCAGCCCAGGAGGAAGTGTGAGTTTGGAACTCCAGCAATGGTGATGTCTATATACCAGGCTGTTTAGTGTCCAGGAAGATGGAGAGGCAGTATTAAAGACGGAAAGGATGCATATATCACGTTTTCGTCTGGACTGCCGAAGTAAAGTAGGATGGTCAAGGATCTGTGAACCATTTATTCCAGATAGATAAATCTGATGGAGTGGAACGCAAATTCCGAGGATCACAAAATGGCCTGCAAGCCATTTGAGAAGGACTGTTGGCTAAAGAAGAGCACTCAGTAGTTGCAGATGATGGCTAACGTCAGATAGGACAACCACTAGCCAGACTGCGATCGGAATCACACGGGAAACACTGCGATCGGAATCACACAGGAGACTAAGATCAATCGGAATCACACAGGAGACTAATGGCAAACATGATTGGAAAGGTCAAGTGGGATTCACGACAAACGAGAGATTGAAGAGAGCAATCGTATTTCAAATATGAAACCCAGAAGGACAACGGGACGGCAGATGTTGAATGTAAGTTGACATAAGACTTAGACCTAATTAATTTAATTGTATATTATAATCAGGTATCTTAGTTCAGAGAGCTATAGCAAACTACAGTAGGTGAACTTACCGCGTAATCATGAACGACCGACAAATGTCAGGACTGAGTGCAGCGTCCTGCAAAGGTCCCACACCTAACTAGCTAGCTAACTATAATAGCGGTCTAAACAAGGAAGCGTTGACAAACTACAGAGCGTTAACCCGCTAAAGGAACTACGGCCCGACAAGGAGCAGGACTGGATGCGACGTCCTGCGAATGACCGATATTTAAATTGCCGAAATAGAGTGTTGGGGGTCATATTAATCGGTTAGATAAGCGGAGTGTGGATAAATTATAGATGTGCATGTAAATTAAGTAATTAGACTAAAAGATTAATGATAACTAGGCGGGTCAACAAGGCATGTAAATACGCAGAGATGGCAGTATTGCAAGGATATAAACACAGCGACCAAACACAGCAGACGGCAGAAGAAGATAGCAAGGCACTAGCGATCACTAGGTCAACCAGACAATAGGTGAGATCGTCGGCCGGAGACGGGACGGACACAGGAAGGAATGTTGTCTTTTGTTCGCTGGACATAGGTGAAAGGAGGTCACGCTTCTGCTGTTGTGTAGTTAAGTTGGCCTGGCGTGGTATACAGGCAACGAGTTCAAATCTTTGGGTAAATGGTTAAATACTTAATGTTGGCTGTAGGCGGCGCGTCGGGAAAAAGGCGATAATAATATTAGTTAAACATATGTGTTCACAATACGGTTCTTAATTTATGCTATGGCTAAGATATACTAATACTAGTATAGATAAAGAAGCGATAGATGTTAAGGACTTTGTAGGTAGTGAAAGACTAAGGTTTATTATTACATAAAACTCACGGGTATTGTTTTATAATGTTTCAGACATTGTCTGGGTACACTGGAGTTGCCTGGATAAACCAGGCATAGCTGAATAAACAGTTACCCGCTGAACAAGTTGGATGGGAGCGAATTAAATCCCTGGGTATATGGATTGATGGATCAATCTATGGATCAATGGGTATTTGGGCTAAATACATGGACCACTAATAAGCCTACGGAAAGATAGTTACGAAACAAAGGCCGGTGTAATTCCTAGCTTTAGTCTTTTACTTCATGCGGTTAATAGGTGATCATAAGTGGCATCCCCCTAACACCCAGTTGCACAGGCTGTTACACTATCTATCTCTCCCTGGTGAGGTAATGCAGCATCGTATTATTACAGTTCAATATGCATTATGTGTCTGCAATGCACGTACTGATTACTCTTTGCGATTATGTTGTAGATTGTCACTCTGTTACTGTTCAGAAAGAAAATAAATATAGGTTTGAGGTGCCTTTTATTTCGACTTGTCAGTCTGAGATTGTGTAGATTATAGTAGTTTAGAGACTTTGTGAGGTGGGTTGTACATCTCTTCTATAACCTGATGACATACACCACGAGACATTGATGGTGCAATAGTAATTAACTATTGTTCTCACGCGGAAACACGAACCTAAATCTTTCCTATCCCTTGCTCTCATCCTTTTTCTCCTTCTCTCTTTCTCTCTTCATCTTTCCTTATTATCAAAGATAATGCGTTGTAGGCAGAGTTCGACTGATGAACGAACTTTTAGGCTTCACACTATTTATATCATTTCCCTCATCATTCATTTCTTTCTCTTCTCTCTCTCCTCACTTCCTCTCTCTTCTTCCTCTTTCTTTTCTCGCTGTCACATATAGATAACGGGGATTGTAGATTTCCCGTGTCAAAAGACAACGGTTCCTGTGGGTTTCCTGTGGTTGTAGAAAAAGATAATCGGTACTATGAATTAGGAGACACACAGTTTCTACAATTCTCCATCATACCCAGTCAAGGGGTCGAAATCAGCTACGGTCAATTTGGAAACACACAGCTTCACGTTGATTTAGAAATGGTAGGAGGCGTCGACAGTTCAGAAAGCAATGGCAAACTACTGAATTAACCTTACCTAGTAAACCACTGCCGGTCTCAATGGCCAAGGTGGTAACGACGTTGTTCGTAGTCCCGTATATCCACGTGGGGAAAACAGCTGCACAAGATTCGGTAGCGGATCGCGCCGCGCTGGTAACTGACTTGGGTATGTGAGCCGGTCATTCAGAAAGCAATGGCAAACTACTGAACCTAAAACTTGCCTAGTACATCAACAGCAGCTGAAAAATGCTGGTGTTGACTCCAACGTCCTGTAAGGGATATGCAACACACACAAACACACATACACACATACACACACACACGTAAACCACCACTCTCGGTGAGTCGGACGGTAGTCTTTGGGTCGCTGGGTGGGTCACTCGATCGTTGCATGGGTCGGTTGCTGAATTGGTGAGTCGGTTGGTCAGTAGGTTGGGGATTAGGTCGGTCGCTCGTCGATCGAAAGACCTATCAATACAGAGAGAGAGAGAGAGAGAGAGACAGACAGACAGACAGACAGGCGGGCTCAGGCGGACGGACGGAAGGGCGGGCGGGCGGGGGGCGGACTGACGGACGGACGGACGGACAGACGGACAGACAGACAGACAGAAAGACAGACAGACAGACAGACAGACAGACGGACGGACGGACGGACGGACAGAAAGACAGACAGACAGACAGACAGACAGACAGATAGATAGATAGATAGATAGATAGATAGATAGATAGATAGATAGATAGATAGATAGATAGATAGATAGATAGATAGATAGATAGATAGATAGATAGATAGATAGATAGATAGATAGATAGATAGATAGATAGATAGATAGACAGATAGATAGATAGATTGATTGATCACCCTGTCCGTTCTCCATACCCTACTAATGTCACCCATATCCCACACCCCGCACCCCTATCTCCGTGGACAGACTACCTAAAACAACATTAGACACTGAAAGATTGGCAGCTGCTGGAACAAATTAAGGAATGCCCCAAGATTATTGGTAACAATGTTATAGAGAAGCAGTCAATCTTACTCAGAGTTATGAGACTGTTATGACTAGAGTGCCAACAACAAAGCTGTAATTATCTTCAAGAGAAGATGTCTGTTTGTAAATGAAGTCGAACTCTGAAGTAAAAGCGGCCCACAAATAGGGAGGTGAGAATTGTGTACGGAAGCCATGGATCTCGAAATGGTCACGGTTTCTGCGTTCTCACTACATTGAATGCCGCGTGCCGCACCCCATTTCTGTTCCAGACTTCGCGCACCTGTGAAAGATCGATGGAGCAGCAAACGTCATCGCCACGCGGCTCTAACAATAGGTTGGATCCCTCCCCCTCAACTGAGTCGCCTGGCATATTTGATGGAGATTTGACGAGACCTTATCACGTGTTCGACCCTAGCGACCCTTGGCCGGGCATGCGCATCGCCAGGCAATTGCATGACAGGGGAACAATGCGTGCAATATCCGTGAAGATAGCCGTGGAGATGTTTGGTTTGAGTTCGCGGCTGTAGTCAGTCGCGTCCAGAGTCCTCTAACATAATAATCCCGAGAGCATCGTCCACTCTTCATAAAATCACACGGCTGAAGTTTTATTAACCTTTCCATTGCATTGAGTGAAAACAGTTTTTCTTGCTCGTGCACGGAGACATCTTAAGAGACCGAATACACACGATTGCCAGTCGATGTTGAGTCCTGAGAGATGTCAGCTGTCTTCTATGGGGCGGCTTTTGAAGAAAGATCTTGACTGAAACAGGGTGTCAGAATATAGAATGAAACAAGGCGGTTAGTTAAGACCCTGCTGAGAAATAACACGCACAAACACAGTGTAGTGTTTGAATCAACAGAGCTGTACACATATACCTTATTTGAATCAACAAAATTGTACATATCTGTACCTTACTTCAATCAACTGAGTTGTACAAGTGTATACGTGTTTCATCAACAGCGTTGTATACATATCTACCGTGTTTGAATCAACAGAGTTGTATACATATCTACCTTGTTTGAATCAACAGTGTTGTATACATATATACCTTGTTTGAATCAACAATGTTGTATACATATCTACCTTGTTTGAATCAACATAATTGTACACATATATACCTTGTTTGAATCAACAGTGTTGTACACATACACCTTTTTTCGAATCAAACGAGTTGTGCACGCATATACATGTTCGAAAAAAAGACGGAGTTCTAAACATACATGCCGTGTTTGAATCGGCACAGCTGTGCACATATTACTGTAGTCTAAGTTTGAATCGGCACAGCTGTGTACATATTACTGTAGTCTAAGTTTGAATCATCACAGCTGTGTACATATTACTGTGTTCTAAGTTTGAATCATCACAGCTGTGTACATATTACTGTGTTCTAAGTTTGAATCATCACAGCTGTGTACATATTACTGTGTTCTAAGTTTGAATCATCACAGCTGTGTACATATTACTGTGTTCTAGGTTGAATCGGCACAGCTGTGCACATATTACTGTGTTCTAAGTTTGAATCGGAACAGCTGTGCACATATTACTGTGTTCTAAGTTTGAACAATCACAGCTGTGTACATATTACTGTGTTCTAGGTTTTAATCGGCACAGCTGTGCACATATTACTGTGTTCTAAGTTTGAATCGGCACAGCTGTGCACATATTACTGTGTTCTAAGTTTGAATCGGCACAGCTGTGCACATATTACTGTGTTCTAAGTTTGAATCGGCACAGCTGTGCACATATTACTGTGTTCTAATTTTGTTCCCAATCAGTTTCCTGCTACGGGTCTGTAGAGTAATCACATTTTGAAGGCTTGCGTGCAAGGAGGAATAGGTGTCAATCTTCCCCTCACTTTGATAAGCGACGAGCTCAGGCACCGAATTGTACACAGATACTTTGTTTGAATCAGCACAGGTGTACACATTTATACTTTATTTGAATCAACAGACCAGTACACACAATTACCTTGTTTACAGAGCTGTACATATATATCTTATTTACACCAATGAAGAAGTACACTGGTTTTCCTTGTCTGAATCAACATAGTTGTACACACATATAACTTATTTACTGAGCTTTACACAGAAATACCTTGTAACCGAGTAGTACACATATATACCTTGTTTGTATCAACAGAGCTGTACACACACACACACACGTTGTTAGTATCAATAAAGTTGTACACTTATACCTGGTTTGTATCAATAAAGCTGTACACACACATCTTGTTTGTATCAATAAAGCTGTACACACACATCTTGTTTGTATCAATAAAGATGTACACACACATCTTGTTTCTATCAATAAATCTGTACACACACACACACACACACATCTTGTTTCTATCAATAAAGCTGTACACACACACACACACCTTGTTTCTATCAATAAAGCTGTACACACACACCTTGTTTGTATCAATAAAGCTATACACACACACCTGGTTTGTGTCAATAAAGCTGTACACACACCTTGTTTGTATCAATAAAGCTGTACACACATCTTATTTGTATCAATAAAGCTGTATACACACACCTTGTTTGTATCAATAAAGCTGTACACAGATACCTTGTTTGTATCAATAAAGCTGTACACACACACACCTTGTTTCTATCAATAAAGCTGTACAGACACACACCTTGTTTCTATCAATAAAGCTGTACACTCACACCTTGTTTGTATCAATAACACTGTACACACACACACACACACCTTGTTTCTATCAATAAAGCTGTACACACACACCTTGTTTGTATCAATAAAGCTGTACACACACACCTTGTTTGTATCAATAAAGCTGTACACACACACCTTGTTTCTATCAATAAAGCTGTACACACACCTTGTTTCTATCAATAAAGCTGTACACTCACACCTTGTTTCTATTAATAAAGCTGTACACACACACCTTGTTTCTATCAATAAAGCTGTACACACACCTTGTTTCTATCAATAAAGCTGTACACTCACACCTTGTTTCTATCAATAAAGCTGTACACACACACACACCTTGTTTCTATCAATAAAGCTGTACACAACACCTTGTTTCTATCAATAAAGCTGTACACACACACTTTCTTTCTATCAATAAAACTGTACACACACACCTTGTTTCTATCAATAAAGCTGTACACACACACATCTTGTTTCTATCAATAAAGCTGTACACTCACACCTTGTTTGTATCAATAAAGCTGTACACACACACCTTGTTTGTATCAATAAAGCTGTACACACACCTTGTTTCTATCAATAAAGCTGAACACTCACACATTGTTTTTATCAATAAAGCTGTACACACACACCTTGTTTCTATCAATAAAGCTGTACACACACACCTTGTTTCTATCAATAAAGCTGTACACACACACCTTGTTTCCATCAATAAAGCTGCACACACGCACTTTGTTTGTATCAATAAAGCTGTACACACACACCTTGTTTCTATCAATAAAGCTGTACACACATACCTTGTTTCTATCAATAAAGCTGTACACTCACACCTTGTTTATATCAATAAAGCTGTACACACACACCTTGTTTCTATCAATAAAGCCGTAAACTCACAACTTGTTTATATCAATAAAGCTGTACACACACACCTTGTTTCTATCAATAAAGCTGTACACACACACACACCTTGTTTCTATCAATAAAGCTGTACACAACACCTTGTTTCTATCAATAAAGCTGTACACACACACTTTCTTTCTATCAATAAAACTGTACACACACACACCTTGTTTCTATCAATAAAGCTGTACACACACACCTTGTTTCTATCAATAAAGCTGTACACTCACACCTTGTTTGTATCAATAAAGCTGTACACACACACACCTTGTTTGTATCAATAAAGCTGTACACACACCTTGTTTCTATCAATAAAGCTGAACACTCACACATTGTTTTTATCAATAAAGCTGTACACACACACCTTGTTTCTATCAATAAAGCTGTACACACACACCTTGTTTCTATCAATAAACCTGTATACACACACCTTGTTTCTATCAATAAAGCTGCACACACGCACTTTGTTTGTATCAATAAAGCTGTACACAGACACCTTGTTTCTATCAATAAAGCTGTACACACACACCTTGTTTCTATCAATAAAGCTGTACACTCACACCTTGTTTATATCAATAAAGCTGTACACACACACCTTGTTTCTATCAATAAAGCCGTAAACTTACAACTTGTTTATATCAATAAAGCTGTACACACACACCTTGTTTCTATCAATAAAGCCGTAAACTCACACCTTGTTTGTATCAATAAAGCTGTACACACACATCTTGTTTCTATCAATAAAGCTGTACACACACACCTTGTTACTATCAATAAATCTGTACACACACACCTTGTTTGTATCAATAAAGCTGTACACACACACCTTGTTTCTATCAATAAAGCTGTACACACACCTTGTTTCTATCAATAAAGCTGTACACTCACACCTTGTTTGTATCAATAAAGCTGTACACACACACCTTGTTTCTATCAATAAAGCCGTAAACTCACACCTTGTTTGTATCAATAAAGCTGTACACTCACACCTTGTTTGTATCAATAAAGCTGTACACACGCACCTTGTTTGCATCAACAGCTCTGTAAGCAAAGACAACGATGGAAGATACTGTAAAAAGGAAGCTAAGTGATTGTCCGTCACACATTGACGACGTTTGGAGAATTATCAAAACTGAGATGCCGGTTGCTTTTCCGGCTCCGTTCGGTCCTACTTGAACTTGTCGTACCCATGTTACGAAACTAGGACGAGCACAAAGTCGCGAAAGCTTAATTTTTGGACCCAGATATGATGTTTTAAAAACGAGAACACTTGTTTACTATTGTTAAACAAATTTATCAGTTAATAAGACATGTTTATTAACTAGTAAGCTATATGTTGAATACCGGTCTCTCTGGTCTAGGGGTTAACGACTTTCTCCGTAATCCCGTATACTCTTGTGAGTAACGTGATGTGCGTGAGAATCGGTAGCGGTAACTTACGGGGTATGTGAGAAGGTCGCCCAGAAAGCAATGGCAAACTACTGAGCGTAATCTTGCCAAGAAATCAACAATCATCTGAAAGATATTGATGTTGACAGCGAAGTCCTGTAAAGGATATGCGAACAAAAAATAAAAATAAAATAACATAAAAATATGTTGAATGCTGAAACAGTTGGCAACAAGTAACAATATAAGCAACGCCTACATCAAGATGCCTGAAGGCAGAGAGGTTCGAAGAGTCGTCATCAACGATGTCTGTCTCAGATCGGGCCACTAGAGAAATGAAAATAAATATAAAGATGAAGTGGAAGAAGAAACATACGATAATTTCTTTGCCAATATCTGAAGTAAGGAGACCTACTTGGCCGCGGACCTTCAAGCACTTGCGCTAAAACTTCCGGTGCTCAGATGGAAGAGTAAAATTCTTGACAGTCTTGTGTCATGACACGCAAGGGGGTCAACACAAGAATTAATCAATGACGTCGGAGATCACAAATTGTGGAGAGGAATGATCGTCCACGCCAACCGGCTAGGCATTGGAGGATGATGCTGATCTAAAGTTCGTGGAAGCAGTGGATGGAACTATGGCCGTCAACTCTGACTGGTCTACTCTAAACAATCCATCACATATTTAACAATGACTTTAACTACACACATTCAATGCATGGACAATTATCTTAACTTAAATCAAACATTTAACAATGACTTCCACTACACACTTTCAGTGTTTGGACAACTAACTTAACTAAGACTGTTGAATGTGGGAGGGGAGAGTCTCCGTGGCGAAGTGTTTACGCCGCCATTTCGAGCTTCAAAGGTTGTGGGTTCGATTCACAGCTACACCGTTCGGTTCACGAGTGCACATTTCTCGGAGATTCCAGGGAGGTCATCGCTGGAGCTACGGAGTTCCTGCTTTGGGAGAATCCTTCGACAGGCCGACCTGCGGAAAGAGACCGAGCCTTATGGGAAACAATCCCGATGCAATGAAATCAATCCTGTTGCCTGTGGAACCCCCTTGTGTCTTGTTGATTGAGGACAGAAGAAGGTGGGTTTGCCGCATGAGAAGAACTGTTTAACTTCGCGAATGCCTCTACACAAAACGAGTTAAGCCAAGAATACGAAATGCCACCAGTTCATGCTATTGGTTGGGGTCAGCTTTCATTCTAGGCGAATGCCCCAGTTTCTTCAGAAAGATCACTCCATCAGAATCTCCCCACAGTGCTCATCCGAGAAGCACACGCAGTATCCACGTTTGTGTGAATATCAGAATCACACATGCTATCAATATTCTTTTATGAGTAGGTTTTCTGTGGGGAAATTTAGCCCGGGCTACCAATTGCGAAGTAGTTTGTTAAAATCTATGTGCTTACCCTTTACAGGACGATACAAGAAATCTATGTGCATGCCCTTTACAGGGCGATACAAGACATCTCAGCGTTTACTGTCTGTTTCAGATTTATTTGGCAATTTTACTGTCAGTAGTTAGCATAGATTTTTGGAACAGCGAGACATCATACCATCCACAATAACTTTAAATGTTCCGCTTTTAATTGTCCTGCAGCGAATTTCCAACCCGCTATTCTTTATATCAGAGAATTTGGAAACGACATTTCACATATCCCCGAGCCACAAACGCCGATGAGGGAGATGTAACTTACGCAAATTGCATACCGGACCTCCCTAGGTTTCTCCACAAATCCGCTGCCACAGAATCAATGGGAAGTATACACATATGTTCTTATTTTGTAAACATCTCAACAACCCTAACCGGGAATCGAACCAGCTTTGCCAAGGTAATGACAGACATTGTATCTGTAAACCACCCCCCCCCCCCTCTCTCTCTCTCTCTCTCTCTCTCTCTCTCTCTCTCTCTCTCTCTCTCTCTCTCTCTCTCTCACATTCTCCCATAAAAAATTCTACTACAGAGTATGTGAAAAGACATTAACTGTTCAGCACGCGTAGACGACACAAGAAAGAAGCAGGAGATAGAAGGCACACGAGAGAGCCGAACAATATAAAACTATGCACCTTGCGATTCGAACTTGACATCTCTAAATTACAACAACGACTCGATGAACAAACAAAAGTACCTCGACACAAGGCCAGCTAGACTCCACTGCACTGAGGACACAGAACAAACCTGACCTGGAGTGAATATTTGCAGTGGTCAGCCCATTTTGCCAGGGGTTATTTTGGGTCAAGCTACACGTTCCACGACTGACGCTAGACGGGTTATTTGAGCCTGTGAGATATCTGCCAGGCCAGTGGTAGCGCTGGAAAATAACGTCCGACACGCGCTTTCACTAAACACGTATTCATCATAGCATGAATGACATTTTCCTAGCGAGAACTCTAAACTATGATTATTTGTTATCCTTCATAACTCATTTCAAACCAATGCAATTATCATCATCTTCTTCCCTTCTACTTCTTCTGCTTTTTCTACTTTTCTTCTTCTTCTGCTGCTACTTTTTTTCTGCTGCTGCTTATTTGTTCTGCTGCTCCTTATTTTTCTGCTACTCCTTTTTTTTCTACTGCTCCTTCTTTTCTCTGCTGCTCCTTCTTTTCTCTGCTGCTCCTTCTTTTTTTTTCTGCTGCTCATTTTTCCTATTCTGATGCTTCTTCTTCCTTTTTCTGCTGCTCCTTCTTCCTTTTCTGCAGCTCATTCTTCCTTTTCTGCTGCTCCTTCTTCATTTTCTGCTGTTACTTTTTCCATTTCTGCGGCTGCGGCGGCGGCGGCAGCGGTGGCGTGGGCGGCGGCGACGAGGGCTGCTGCTTCTTCGTCTTCTTCTTCGTCTTTTCTTTTTCTTCGTTTTCTTCTTCGACTCCTTGTCGTCTTATTCTTCGTCGTGTTCTTCGTCGTGTTCTTCGTGGTCTTCTTCGTGGTCTTCTTCTTCTGCTGCTGCGTCTGCTCCGTCTGCTGCTTCTGCTACTTCTGCTGTTTCTGCTGCTACTGCTGTTTCTGCTGCTTCTGCTACTTCTGCTGTTTCTGCTGCTACTGCTGTTTCTGCTGCTTCTGTTGCTTCTGCTGTTTCTGCTGCTACTGCTGTTTCTGCTGCTTCTGTTGCTTCTGTTGCTTCTGCATTCTTTTTGTATATACCCCAACCCATGAATGTTTGTTGTTTGCGAGTACTTATGTTGGTAGTTCACCAGGTTGTTGATCTATCCAACTGTACTGATTTGAGGTGATAGTTTAATATTCTTAGTCTGGTATTGCACGTGATTTCTCTGGACTTCTACAGATTTCCCTGTGTTTCCATGAGATGTGATCGAGACCTTCGTATATTCACAAATCTGAGTTGAATTATAAATTGTTTATTTTATTTGCATATCCTATTTATCTGACATTGCAGTCAACACCAGCATTGTTCAGCTGCTGTTGATGTCTTGGCAAGTTCAGTAGTTTGCCATTGCTTTCCGAACCACCGGCTCACATATCTTTCCGTGGATATGTGGAATTACGAACAACGTCCTTAACCCCTTTGCTAGGGAGAGCGGAGCATTATAAATACAGCCTGGAAATATTATAACCAAGCTTGAAGAATCGCGAGTGGAATTCACAAACAAGCAAGAGCTGGGCGCCAGTCATCTTCATACTGCCTCAGCGATTTAGGATATCTTTATGTTGCATGTGTGTTCACGGGTTCTTGGTATGACCCAGCATAGAAAGGCAACGAGGACAAGTCTTGGGAAGTAAGTCGGTGGTCATGATGCTGAACAAAACACCAACCGTGTGTCGATTGGTCTATCACATCGTTTGTCTAGCACCATAAACCAAATGTAACATAAGACGTGTACATGTGTCATTGTACATTTTTTTTCCATATCGTATTTACAGGACATCGTTGCCAACAACAGCAGCAAAATACAAAAAATAGTAACAGTGTAACCAACCATGCGTGTCGTAAGAGGAGACCATGGAGGTTTCTGCCCTTGTGTTGTTGGGACCCTTCAGAAACACAGAATACATTGTAATCTGTCATACATGTCGAAAGAAGCGATTGAAGAGGACTGAGGCTTGGGGCAGGCTTCCCAATCCCATATAACACTTGTTTGTGCATATCCTTTTACAGGACATCGGTGTCAACACAAGCACTTTACTGCTATTGATGATATCTTGGCAACTTTACGTTCAGTAGTTTGCCATTTCTTTCTGAACGACCAGCTCCTTTATTACACGTTCCACATTCGCTGATGAACTTAATGCATGTCTGAAATCATCAGTTTTATGGCGACACGTTCATAAATTGACTTTGAAGACTATCGTAATAAGTGTCGTCCCTGGGGTGAGGGGAATCAACACCCACATTCTTTTACCCCATATCATTATCTTGAGGATCTTCTGGATTTCTGTCCATAACACCCCATCAGTCCTTGGATCACTCTCTCTCTCTCTCTCTCTCTCTCTCTCTCTCTCTCTCTCTCTCTCTCTCTCTCTCTCTCTCTCTCTCTCTCTCTCTCTCTCTCTCTCTCTCTTACCACTGGACCATGCCCCCTCTCATTCTTTTCCAAAACATACTACACAACTCTACCTTCTAACAAAATGACAAATTAATTTAATAAAGAAAAGTGTCAGGTATGTGCAAAGCGTATGTGTAGAATGTCTGCCGTATAATCTAGAGTGTATGCAGAATCATACCGAACAGCTCAGGAGCAAAGTCTGCTTTCATCCCAATACCGGCCACACAACAGCACCATAGATCAAGTACAGACGGACCTCACCAAATTATGCGTCTCTCCGGCCAGGTGTCGACTTCCTCCAGTGGCTCTTAGATAGTCCGGATGCCTGGTCACCAATGGTGGATGTATTCCAATACTGACCATGAATCTGACACACGCTGTGTAACTAATATGTTACTAAAAGTTCTGTGATCTGATAACCCTTGTATAGTAAAATAATGTTTACTGTCACTCTGAAACAAAATGTTAGAGTTAATTTCTCACAGGAATTCACCAATTGGAAAACACAATGTTAATTTTTAATGTCTCTATATAACTACTATTTTTCCAGTTACTGGTGGTATTGTAAGTATCCTCACTCTACTCTGATGAGAACTACTACTGAGGAATCACTCTTAGATGATCATCGGTTCCTGCTCAGCAGAGGCCAGGTACTTGCAAACCCTCTGGGTTATGGGCCCTGTGTAACAGCCCGCTGAGTAAAAACTGCCTTCAATGATCGAGCCATAATCTTCTTCTATGACTTTTCTGCTAGCTTTTTGGAAAACATAGTGGAACCTTTTGAAGAGAGAACACACCTGGTGAGAGCAACACTATTCCGACCTTTATTAGGTGAGTGTAGGCCGACGGCCGCACTCAGATATGTAACAGAGAACTAAACTCTGTCATAAGGTAGAGGAGCTCATCACATCGGTCTGAGTCATGGTAAGACAAGGAAAGACTAAAGGAAAAGTGCAGAAACCCAGTAGATACCCTACTGGAAGATCCTACCATTTGACTTTCCCTTTATCCCCCCCCCCCCCCAACCACTTTCAATCTCCCTAAATATCATCCCACTATATGTTCTTAATTCACTGAGTTAACTGATATCTCACACTAGCTAGTTTAAGCAACGTGATAGCCTACTGCTGCCGACGCTCCTATAATACGTTCTCACAACGCACATTACTACACTCGATTCCTAAGAATTATCTAATTTGGGTCTATTTAATTAAATACCATATATTTATTACTGTTTGAAATCGAGACTACTAAATCATACAATGGATAAATGTCCGCCGATGTAAATCAACATAAGACACTGTAGTCTCTCTCCATAATCAAACAGGAACATCACACACGTACTTGTTGCCTCACAACATTTGGTCGACTCCCGCTAAAGTTGTTTATCCAGACTGTTTTAATACTGTGTCTGAATGACGTCACAAATCTGACTAGACACTAGGCGTCGAGAAGCTATTTTTCTCTCTCCTTTTTCGACTCGATGTAAACAACTGGCCGGCTGTCCCGCTTTAATCTGGGGAATTGTTCCCGGTACTCCCAAAAAGTCTTGCCAGCCTGTGATCTAGAGAAATCTTTCCCCCACAACAAAAGATCTTGTCGATTTTTATCAGGACAGTCTTTCATCAATCGACAACTACAAGAATGTCCGCGACAAAGACCAATATGCGTGTACAACGACAACATGATGCATCCGCAGAACTTTTCGCAAAACAATTGTTGAATATTTGGAATTGGAAAATGCCAATCGATGAATCCACACAATGTATCACGTTGCCAACAAACTTCTGTAACATCACAGCAACTATAGACGAATTGATTGACAAAGTTTTCCCAAATATCGCACGGAATCACAAAAATCATCAATGGCTCAGTGCACGTGCTATATTAGCAGCCAAAAACAACGATGTCAATGCCATCAATTTCACCATTCGAAACGAAATACCAGGCGAAGCGACAACGTATAAGTCCACAGATTATGGGATGAATCAAGACGAAGTTGTCAATTATCCAACTGAATTCTTGAATTCACTTGATTTGCCAGGCATACCGACGCACGTGTTAACATTGAAAATTGACGTGCCTATCATCTTCTCCGAAACATAAATCCACCTCGACTTTGCAACGGTACTAGGCTTGCAGTCAAAAAGATTATGAACAATATCATCGAAGCTACAATTTTGAAAGGGAAATTTAAATGAGAAGATATACTGTTGCCTCGCATCCCAATGATTCCATCAGACATGCAATTCGTATTCAAACGCCTGCAGTTTCCGGTGCGAGTTGCATTTGTCATGACGATCAACAAAGCACAGGGACAATCGCTACAAGTATGTGGACTAAATTTGGAAAATCCGTGCTTTACACATGGACAGCTATATGTGGCCCGCTCACGAGTTGGAAAACCTTCGGATTTATTCGTGTACGCACCAGACTGAAAAACAAAAAATATTGTTTATCAAAAAGCACTACATTAGACATCAAATTTGGTGTTCGGCCATAACTTGAAAATTATACAACATTTAAAAAAAATAATCCTAGCATTAAGCAAAATTTTTTTTAACTGCAACCAATAAATTAGCTGCGAGGGCCCAGGGGCCGAACGCGTACTCTGTACGCTTAGAGAATGTATTTGAATGTATAATGACTACTTATATGAATTTAATGAGACGCTCCCCGCCAGGGACTGGGCGAAGCCGGACCGGGTCAGCTAGTCTGTCATACATGTCGAAAGAAGCGATTGAAGAGGACTGAGGCTTGGGGGCAGGCTTCCCAATCCCATATAACACTTTTTTGTGCATATCCTTTTACAGGACATCGGTGTCAACACCAGCATTTTACTGCTATTGTTGATGTCTTGGCAAGTTTACGTTCAGTAGTTTGCCATGCTTTCTGAACGACCGGCTCCCTTATAATACGTTAAAACCCAGCGCGACGCGGTCTGCTGCCTAATCGGTCGTAGTGTGTTTCGAACGGGTAAACGGGCTTACTAATCGCGTCCGCAAGGCCTTAGCCACAGAGACCGGCATTGGCTAGTTTACATAAAATATTTGCAATACCCCTGAATGCGTTTAAATGAATCCGTTACGATACTTACAGAGCTTACAAGGAAATACATTAAATACTAGCTGTATGTAAAGTCTCACTGCACTTTGTTTGTAGAGCAGCTCTTTGTTGGAGAGTATGTTTTCCGTTTGCAAGACGGAAGAAAATACTCTCCAACAAACAGCTGTTCTACATACAAAGTGTAGTGACACTTTACAAACACCCTTACATGATTTCTGAACCTCTCTACATGTTGAGTGTGTCTGCCGTTGTGGCCCACTGAGTCACAAGCTACAAGTAATGGATACCCACGTTTATTGACGGTCAACCATCAACTGAATTTCCTTACCGGAAGATGGTTAAAACTGATGCTCTTATCCAAATGGATATCGATTGAACACCTGAAAGGAACACCTCCCAGCAAGGAAAAACACCGAGGCCACAAATTACGTTCACATGCTTCCTGCCTGATTGGAGATCAATACTGGGTGAGGGAGTATATGGGGTACAAGGAGAAAGGGGTTGCAGGATGCGGTGTTAGCAGTGTATATGTCCTTCTATAAAGACATACATACATACATACACAGACGCTCGCGCATACAAACATACACACACAGACACGCATACATATACATACACAAATACACGCATACATGCATGCATACATGCAAACGTTCATCCATCTATCCATCGATCCAGACAGACAGACAGACAGACGGACAGACAGACAGACAGACAGACAGACAGACAGACATTAACTCTCTGTGTTACAGGGATTATAAATGGAAGCAAGGAATAGTAACACTGTAACCGACCATACATGTCGTAAGATGCGTTTAAGTTGGCGGCGCCTGTGTTAACGGTATCCTTAATGAAAGCAGAGGGAGATGAGTGAGTGGTCTCGAAGTATGGTGTCCGCCTTGAGTACAGGAGGCCCCGGGTTCAAGCCCGGGTGAGTTCCGATATTTGTTCACGTGGACTTCCAGTAACAAAATTTCCCTTGGTTTTTGGGTAGTTAGATCGGACGCCCGTGTGTATTGTAGCGCACGTAAATTATCCCTTGACAGTTGGAAATAGAAAAAGACTAGCATAATGGCGCCACCCGAGCAAAATTTCGAGTTTAAAATCTACCCAAAGTTTTTCAGGATCATCGCCGGTGCTACGAAGTTCGTGCACTGAGCTAAGATTCTCCGGACTCATGCTTGAGTTAGGAGTAGAACGGAGCACTTATGGGTTACACCCGTGTGCCGTGATGTTGATCCGTCGACTAAACTAAACTAAACTAAACTAAACTAAACTAAACTTCATGAAAGCACAGAATATTATCACACTGTAACCTGCCATACAGATCGTAGGAGAAGGGTTGGGATGTTTGCTGGCTCCCTCATCCCGAAGAAAAACATTTGTCACAAAACCCAGCCAACAATACACGACCAAATATAACGAATCAAGAATAACCAAACCAACCAAGTGAAAATGAGGCTCTTATGCCGGAAGTTTGTAAAGTCTCACTACACTTTGTATGTTGAAAACATTTGAATAATGAAGTACATGACATCATCAAAGAAATGTGCTCCACATTCCATCGTGAAGCAATTTGTAGCGAATGGCTGTCGTCTGCTGAGTAATTCTTTGCACTCCAACTAGAATGGTGTAATTAACGGAAGAAAGAACAACGACAGACACATTGCAGAAGTTATTTGACAATATGAAGAGACGTGTACAGTCATGTCTTTAAAGCCTGCGGTGGGCATTTCCAACACCTGTTATAATTAATACTTCATTGGTACATCCAGCTTCTACAAAACAGCGTTATACCACAGCAGTCACTATTGTAACTAATTTAATGAATTTGTTAGCATATTTTTGATGACGTCATGTACTTCATTTTGTTTTTCAGATGTGTTCTTCATACAAAGTGTAGTGAGACTTTAGAGATACCCCGTAGAATAGACATGGCGTCATGCGGAGAAAGCCTCAAGTAGTCCGGAGATCGCATTGTTTTCCTTAATATTACCTGAAAAGCCTAGTCTATAATAGGAAATCTTGAAAACTCTTGGAAATATAGGAAGTCTTGAAAACTCACGGAGAAGAGAAATAGAAACAGAAAAGAGCAATATAGGAAGGACAATGACAGAGCTGCTTTGGATAGCTAAAGATAGTGTGGCTTGGAGTGAATTGGTTCAAGGCGTATGCCGCAATGGGAGTTGGGGAGCAAAAGAAAAGACACACATTTAGAGATTATAAACTTCTTGAATATAGCGCATTGATTGTGAAGTAAGAGAGATGGAGGGAATGAGACGACTATTAATACCTTAACTTTGGACATTTAGGCAGAACGTTTCTAATTACAAAATTGCTACATAACTTTATTACTACATTACCCATTACTCAGCAAACCGCCGTCCATGTTGTAGAGCCCTCGCACGCAAACCTCGCATCATAAGTCACGGGCCTCGGCTTTTGAATCGCTCAAATTGGAGCAAATTGGATCTTCATTCTTGATTATTGGACAATGTCCTGTGGTCACGCAAACATTCTCTGACTGATGGCTGAACTGGACGCGTTCCTCCTCGTTCATGCTGCACATCGTGTGTGGATGGGTTAGGTCACTCCGCTTAGACGGTCGTCTACGGTTTTGTATTTGAAATCCAAAACTGTTGAATAATTTTTATCTGTGGGGATTATTTAATGTTCGGCTCTCTCTCTCTCTCTCTCTCTCTCTCTCTCTCTCTCTCTCTCTCTCTCTCTCTCTCTCTCTCTCTCTCTCTCTCTCTCTCTCTCTCTCTCTCTCTTTCTCTCTCTCTCTCTCTCTCTCCCTCTCCCTCTCCCTCTCTCTGCGCGCGCGTGTGTGTGTGTGTGTGTCTGTGTGTATGTCTTTCTGTCTACATCACAGACTTTCTTGTTAAACCGAAAAGATGTTTGTTTCTATGTGCCCTTCACTAACAGGGTTGAGGCTAAAAATATATTCAAGTTTCTACTATATATCCCGACTAAAAGTGGAGTCGCTAGCGACAGCAACGCTCCTCTATACTTGCCAGCAGAAGAAGAAAGACTAAAGTAAGTTTTGCATAATGTTTTACTTGGCTGGATCTTCCAAGCTCATAATCATATCTGACCGATTTTCTCCCATGACAGACAGACAGACAGACAGACAGATAGATAGATAGATAGATAGATAGATAGATAGATAGATAGATAGATAGATAGATAGATAGATAGATAGATAGATAGATAGATAGATAGATAGATTACTTTTTATTTGTCCTCGCTCGCTTTGAACTCAAGTGTAGTCCATTCACAATACGTGTAGTATTGCTGGACTGAATTTTGCATGAGGATTAGCTTTTTCCTATTATCAGTGTCCCTCGCCATCAGGCACGCCCACTCCGACTTTAGGGGTAGAGATAAGACGTCTAGTAAATGGGTGCTCCATAGAACCAGTCTCGCCCGGTAGGAGCAGTCTCGCCTGGTAGGAGTAGTCTCGCCCGGTAGGAGTAGTCTCACCCGGTAGGAGTAGTCTCGCCCGGTAGGAGCAGTCTCGCCCGGTAGGAGTAGTCTCGCCCGGTAGGAGCAGTCTCGCCCGGTAGGAGTAGTCTCGCCCGGTAGGAGTAGTCTCGCCCGGTAGGAGCAGTCTCGCCCGGTAGGAGTAGTCTCGCCCGGTAGGAGCAGTCTCGCCCGGTAGGAGTAGTCTCGCCCGGTAGGAGTAGTCTCGCCCGGTAGGAGTAGTCTCGCCCGGTAGGAGTAGTCTCGCCCGGTAGGAGTAGTCATGTGCACCAGGTAACTCCAGACCGTCAGCAGGCGACTAAGTGCTAATGAGTATCAACATTGAAAGTGAGAACTTGGAATGTAAGAACTATGATGGACAATTTGATAGCATTACGAATGAAATGAAATATTAATATATATTAACGTGTTAGGTATATGTGAGATCAGATCGAAATTAATGGACATTATAACATCCGGGGAATACAGCATAATCCATTCTTGTGGAGAGAAAAAACAGCTAGCGGTAGCAATTATAATGGATACAGATAGATCACAATCGATCAAAGGATATTGGACTGCATCAGACACAGTGTTGCTGATGAAGTTGAATGGAAGACCTTTTGATGTCAACGTCATAAACGTTTATGTACAAATAGCAGACAGCGTGATGACAGGATCGATTAACGTTATAATGATTTAGACAAAGCCTTCAAGAAATGCAAAAATTCCAAATTAAGTATCATAATGGATGACTTGAATGCTAAAATAGGATGGATGATTAGTAGGCAAGTATGGACTAGTGAAACAAACTGAAAGAGGTTGCAAACTTGCACAGTGGGAGAAGAGCATGCTATGATTATTGGAAACACCTGGTATCAACATTACTCAAAGAGATTATGGGCATGGATGCCATACTGTTGCTCACGTATATATGAGTGCATAGGCTTGTTGAATAAAGGACAACAATAGACAATTCTGATTGTTCACAGCTGAGACAAAATTACTTCACAACACTTGCATCGAAGTACACATTAAACATTAATGGCGAATCGCGGTTACCCAAATTTCATGCACAACGAATGTCTCATCCCACTCCATGTGTTATTCTGCATGATTGTCAACGTCTCTAGGGGTTTATATAGTGGGTTCAGACAGGCAGATAATGCGAGTACAGATGAGGCATGAAAACATGAGTACAGCGTTAACGAACTTTAATGTTCATAGATCATTATGATAATATTTACATGAATCAATTCATAAACTCGCACAGCTCCCACAATACTCTTGCTCGTTCACAGAGAATACCACAATCGATCTTCAGCACCCACACTAACACACGGCTAATAGCGACCACATTCACTCTCACTGATGTCTAAACAAATGGTCTATTATCTCTCTCAAACACAGTCAGGCATCCTCTCTCATCCACAGTTCGAGTCCCGTCTGAGGTTTTCTGTTCAGTTAGGTGGTAATGAGATTCTTGACCCTCCTGGGGTCTGTGGAGGTCATGCTAGTCGGGTCTGTCGCCCTGTCTTTCCCTCGTCTGTTGATGCAGGCGTACTGCGTCATACCGTCAAAGGCAGGGGTGGCCAACTTTTTCAGCAAGCGGGCCAAATTTCAGAAATAATATTTCCTGCCGGGCCACGCACCTAATCTTTTATTTTTAATTTTTGTTAATGAAAGTAAACAAGCAAGCGTGCTACAGCTTCAACCACATCGTCGTTTCCTAGTCCGCCGGCCACAACATGAGTCCCGGCGGGCCGCATGCGGCCCTCGTGTTGGCCACCCCTGGTCTAAGGTGAACCTGTCCTGTCGTTCAAGGGCACAGACCCATCTGCAATCCCCTGTCATGGGCGTAGGGACCTGTTTACTACACCCGTACTATTCCCATGTCCAATGTCTGTCCTCTGTCCTCTCTGTCATGTCCTTTGGAGACCTTGACAATGATACATGTTTACATGCATGTCATTCTGTCCCAGAGTCCCTAGTTATCACGTGGCCACTGTCGTCAGAGTGTTAGTTGCCATTTTACCGCTATCAACACTAAAACCTCAAGAATCAAATGTAAAGCTTGCACAATTTACAGTTTAGCCTCTGGTCCGAACAAACTAGGTACACACACAAGGATGACTTCCCTTGAATCTAGTTGTCAACGTCTATAGGTCACGCGCCATGGTTGTAAAGTTTGACTGAAGTTTCTGTCGGACTGTCGGTTATTCATTCGGTGTTACAGATAGCTTCTTTAGTTGACATTGTTAGCATAACCAAGCTCGTTCTTTCAGAAAATATTGTCAGAATAACACAATGTCGTTTGTAGATTAGATGTTATTGCAATCGAGCTCCTTGGCCGAATGCTGCTGGAACCCCATTTTCGGCGCTCTTTCACGTCATATCACGTGACTGTTCGTGAACAGTCCGTGGCAGCTGATCTTTTCTCGCCTCAGCACCGTTGTTCACTTTTTTTTTTTTTATGAGCTGACCTCCGGTCCCCAATATAGCTGTTAGGCATTTAACCGTTAAGGCCCCTGCGTGTTTTTGCATGTAGGTATAGTTTGCATTCGCATTTTCCTCATGTTGGACTGGTAGTACATGGTTCCGTTACCCTGCTACTGAGTTAGTGAGTGGCGTGACACTGTGAGCTGTGCAATTCGTGTGGAATGCTTTTACATCTGTCCGCTGTTGTTTGCACAGTGAACTGCCTGTTCGGAACAATGGCCGACTGTCGCTGAATTTACTGGTTTGAATTTTCGTTTCAAAAGTGCATTTTTCAAGAGACTCCAGGAAGTCGTCGCTGTAGCTAAGGAGTTCGTGCTTTGTGCGGCGCTTTCGGCGGGTCGCCCTGCGGAAACAGACCGAGCCATGTGGTATAAAACCCAGGTCAATGAAGTCTTTCTGGTGACTGCCCATTCCATCGATGATGAACTGTACTTTTCGTGGAGGACTTTTGTGTTGGCATTCTGGCGGCGGCATTATGCACAGTGTATCTCTGCGGGCTGTTGGCTTGCCGAGACTCCTGTCTGTTCCACCTTTCACAATGGGCAGTGAGGAGCATTTTGTGTGAGATTCACTGGCACAGGAACAGAGCATAATGGGGACGACCCGTTGCCGTGAAGTTGGATCCGCGACTAACTGTCAGGATCTTATAATTGGCTCGTTAGCTAACACGTGTGAGACAGTACAAGTATAACGTGATTCGACGTAAGACACAACGACACAACGTTCTATGGATTTATTGCCATATTAAATACAGAACGATAATTACAACAATCTACAATATATAACTCACGACGCTCACAACCACAATACAGCTCACAGGTCTGACGCTCAAGATATCAGTCGTTCGGCTTTCAACCACAGAGATCCACACAAACGCCTTGCTTTCATCACATACGTCCTTCCAGTCTAAGGTCCCAGCTCGGTCTGAGGCTAGCACGCAAACTGCCCACTGCCTCGAGTGGCGTCACGTGGCCTGCGTGCGTCTGTCGTCAGCCTGACCGCTGGTCGCGTGTCAGGTAACAATCTTGCCAGCCGACAATTCTTGTCCGCCGGGTGTCGTAACGATGTTGCTGCATAGCTATCCCATGTTAGGCTCTGACATTCTCCCCGGGTACCTCAATGAAAGATGCCATCTTTCATTCATGATGTATGTATATACTGGGGTAGTGTTAACTTCATGTCAGAGTCTACCCTTTCCCTGTGTTATGCATGAAAATACATATATGGCATAGAAATATATACGAAAAATGTAAGTTGCATTGAAATGACAAATGAAGTTCAACTTTTAACACAAATCAGGTTTCATCCCCCTGATGGCTGGTTACCTCCATTGCAATAATACCCAGTCAGATCAGTAGTACCAGCTTCTCGCATCTACCTCACAGCAATTTGAAAAAAACGTAATAATATGGTTGTTTTGCAACAGCCATCTAGCCAGACTGTAATACGACTTTATATGAGTCGTATTAAACACTCAAACTCTGACCTCATTTGGCCAGGAGCTTTTATGTTAGTTTGCAATGTTGGCAGCTCTATGACATGCTTGGTGGACGCCTACCCGCTGTGTTAGCCGTTTTAGCAACAAAATGTCTATTTATACAATACACATTAATGAATATGTTTCAAATGATGGCCCTTGGTGTAATTCATAAATGCAAGGGAAGTAATTTTGACATTCAAGAAATACTATAAATTACAATAATTATTTAATTTCTTAGCGTCATTGCTTGACGTTTCTTCATATTAACGAGAAAAAGTCGGTAATATGAATACATTAATCAAGATATGATTCTAAGATTACACTAATCAAAATAAATAAGTACCCAATTGGTGTATTATATTTTATAGATTCAAAAGGATTTTACAATCGTCATAAGGTTTTGAATATTTGTATATCGTCTGCTAATTTTGCTATACTTTTTAAATTACACCGGAAATACACACGAAACGCAAAATTTAGTTGCTGTTACACTGTTTGAACACAACTGCTCCGGTTTTATTTTGTAACGGATAGTAAAATGTTTTCAAAGTTCGTGTCTGATGTTATAGTATCACAACTTTCGGATTATGATGGAATGTTCTTATTTCCGATGTGTTCACAACTTCTGGATAATGATCGACTGTTCTTATTTCTGATGTTCAAATGTCGAATATTTTGGATTAAATTCGATGCAGAGGTGGTGTAGAAGTCACTGTTCAGTCCACATTTGCACACGTCGTTAAAATATCACGGTGAAGAAATTCACACACAGCTGTCACTGTTAAATGGTAAAGTTCGCTTCTGGTAAGTGGTTAAGCGTCTGTGACACTGTTCTTGGTGTATATTTACAATTAATAATGTTCTCTTTCTAACACACACTACACAATTATACTACACTCATTACATGGCTTAATTAAAATAAGTATAATTTACATGTCGGTTTTTAACCGTATCACAATTTCAATTATAGACCTTACACAGTAGGTGAATAGAAACAAAATTCACTTATTGGTGGCTGTGTTGGTCTGAGTGTAATAGTACACAGTGCACTCAGACATTGCTTACTGGGTCGGTCGGACAACGGGACAAAAGATCGGCAATTGTATTGATTCTGCCGGGAATATGTCGAACTTCGAAACTGTAATTTTGAAGCTTCAAGGACCAGCGAGCAATCATATTGTTGGACGGTACTCCGGCATTTATATACCGTAATGGACTGTTGTCAGTTTCGATGATAAAGTGACGTCCTAGAAGGTATCTGGATAGCTTCGTCACACTTTCTACTAAGGCAAGTGCCTCTAATTGCGGAATGGACCATGCACGCTCTCGAGGCCTTAGTTTTCTTGATATGAAACAAATGGGATGCAGGATGTTGTTGTATTCCTGCAACAGGACTGCCCCAATCGCAACGGAGCTAGCATCTGTTCTCAATCTGAAAGGTAAATGGATGTTGGGCAATTTAAGGATGAGATTATTCGAATTCTTATTAGAAAAATATGCCAAAACTTTATGAAATGCATTTCGTAGGCATTCATCGTGTACAACTTTTTCAGGCTTATCCTTGGTTAGTAAATTAGTAAAAACCTCGGTCAGTTCTGAAAAATCAGGAATGAAATTCCTGTAATAGTTGATCAGTCCCAACAAACTGCGGACTTGTTTCTTATTCGTTGGAAGTGACAGTTTTAGAATTTTGGAGACAATTTTGTTGTCTGTCATGACAAAGCCATTGGATATTCTGTACCCCAAAAATGATATCTCTTGGTAAGCCATGCTCACCTTTGAAGGCTTCACTGTCAGTCCGTGCTGTCTGATACGTTCTAGTGTCTGTTCTAGTGTCTTTATATGTTCCGTCATTGTCTCTGTATGGACACAGATGTCGTCGATATAGCAAATGATATTAGGAATGTCAGCTAGGAGGAGTCGTGTCATGCGTACGAATGTGGCTGGGGCATTGACTAGCCCAAATGGAAGTTTGCACCATTCGTACAGTCCCCAAGGCGTGGCGAAAGCTGTTAGATGTCTGCTGTCTTCATGTACAGCTATCTGCCAGTAACCTTTAGACATGTCAAGAGTCGTAAAGAACTTAGCGTCTGTCAGTTCTGTCAGAAGATCGTCAGTGTTTGCCATTGGTTCAAGATCTAAAACAGTTATTTTGTTCAGTTTTCTGTAGTCGATGCAAAGACGTATTGTGTTGTCCTTTTTGAGTACAATGACCATGGGTGAAGAGAAGTCTGATAGGGATCGTCTGATGATGTTGTTTCTTTCTAAGTTGATGATTTCTTGATGTAATTGTTCTTTGTAATGTAATGGTATTGTGTATGGTCTGCATCTTATGGGTGTGTTTGATGTGAGTGTGATGTGATGTTGTACTAATTCTGTTTGTCCTGGGTTGTCTGAAAAAATGGTGTTGTACTGTTGTATCAACTGTTTGCAACTGTTTTTCTCTGCTTGACTTAAGTTTGGATTGATCTTGATCTCATTCAAGCAGTTTGTCGTGTCTAATGTAGGTGTTGGAATCTCGTCGCTAGAATCGTCATCTTCGTGATCTATTATCACGGTGCAAGCTGTCGTATCGTCTTGTTCGTTGTCTCTGTTGTGGTATGGTCTTAGCATATTTATGTGAAATATTTTGTGTTTGTCTTTTATTAGGATTTCGTAGTCCACAGGTGAGATTTGTCTTGTCACTTTAAAAGGTCCCTGCCAAGAATCAGTCAGTAGCTGTCTGTCACTAGGTAGTAGTAGTAGAACGTCCTGTCCAGGTGTCAATGTTATAGTCCTGTTACCTTTGTCTGCGTACTGTCTGTAAGTAGCACCAGATAGGTTTAGTGCATTTTTAGCAATTTCACATGATTTAATAATCCTTTCACGCAATGATGTTACATACACGAATGATGATATGGGTTTAAGTACTGGAGTAGAATCAGTTAACATTTGGTGATAAATTGTTAATGGGCCTCGTGGTTTGGCACCATAGATTAGTTCAAAAGGAGAGAAACCGGTACTAGAATGTGGTACCTCGCGATAAGCAAAGAGAACAGCTGGTAGGTATACATCCCAATTATTGGGGTGGTCTTGAGTTACTTTTGCAAGCATGTGCTTCAGATCCCCATTAAGCTTTTCTATAATCCCGCTCGAGTGAGGATGATAGGGGCTATTGAAGACTTGCTTCACTCCTAACATTTTGGTGAAAGCTTGGGTCGATGCGGCAATAAACTGAGTGCCTCTATCAGACTGGATAGTATCTGGAAATCCAATTCGGGAGAAGATATGGAAGAACACTTCCATGATGTCGTTGGCAGTAATGTTCTTTAGCGGAATAGCTTCTGGCCAGCGGCTACATTGATCAATAAAAGTTAGAATATATTTATTCCCTCTAGTTGTTGTATGACTAAGAGGGCCCACAATGTCAACTGATAATTTTTCAAAAGGTCGACTGGCTAAGTCAGTGACTTGTACCTTTGCCTGTGGGTGTTTACCTTTTTTTACTAGTTTCTGGCATGTATCACAATTTCTGCAATATGTTTTTATGTCATTGCAAAATTTTGGCCAATGAAACTGTGTCAATAGTCTTGACCTGGTTTTAACATATGCCATATGACCTGCAAAAGGTATATCGTGAGCAAGATGTAAAGCTTGCTTGCGATAAGTAGTTGGCAAAACAGTTTGCTTTGTTGTAATGTCACCTCTGGTGTAATACCTGGTGAGTATATCATTGTGTAAAGCAAAATGCCATTTCGCATTTTTGGTTACTCTTGCCTTTTTGCCGATCAGGTCAAAGTACTTTGACAGTGAAGGATCAGCTTTTTGAGCTGTTATGAATGTTTCCTTCATAGAGTCACTAGGTGGTAATTCTGGGCTAAGCATTTGTATAGCCTCAGTTTGGTTACTTTCATCTTGCACTCTAGCAGTAGCTCTTGTTACTGCGTTCACACACTCAATGACATCAGATGATGATGGAATGATATCGTCAATGATGTGATGAGAACTTAGTGCTGCATTAGCTAACATACATTCAATAGGTGATATGACATTTTCAGTGATGACATTTGGTGGTGATGTGTTATCATCAATACATAGTGCTGTTATGTCATGGTTATGAGGTTTGTCATTCACCACAGGTAAATTTCCTATGATTATATCGCACACTGGGTTTGTAAGTGCCGCGCACTTTACTTTCCCGGTGAGGAAAGGTGTTTCAATGTATGCCCATGCTAATGGATATTTCTCAATATTGCCTGCAAATGTTCTACATGTAATGTGCCTGCCTGTATAGTCTGTAGGCGTTATGAATGTTGTTTTCAGGCCAATAAGTGTACTTCCGGTGTCGCGAAGTACTGTAGCAAACTTGCCATTAACATACCCGTGATAGATGTGTAATCTGCCTTTTGAGTCTATTACCAAGTTAGCTTCCTCATTGGCAATAGGGATGGCGTGCCCGCATGTTAAGATACCATTTTCAAAGAAGGTATTACAGACAGTGCATTTGTTAGCACTAAATACATCACAAGCCTGTGCTGCATTTACAGGATGTTTTTCTGGATTTTCGTCTTCTGACGCTGAGCTATCGAACAATGCGGCATTGGCTTTGTTGGTCATATGCCTGCCTCTACGATCCATGCGATGGTGCCCGTAAGCCTTGCATAGAAACATTTACGTAAACTTTTGAACGATTTACGTTCTCTGTCTTGTCTGTTTACCATATTTTGCAAGTATGTTTGGTACCCTGGGTTTTTATCGCACATCTCGTTCAAATGGTGAGAAAATTTGCAGTGAATGCAATGTCTAAATTTCTCAGAGGTAGGCCTGTTTGGTTTTTGCCTACTATAGTTTTTCTCATAGTTGGCCGCTGCTACCCAGTTACTGTGAGTAGCTTCAGTGGCAAAGCACTGTTTGTTGGCCGTGTAATAGGCCGACCCACGTCTTTCCATTTCTTCCACACTTGTGCATTCATTCTCCTGTAAGAACTTAGAAAAAGATGATGGGATAGAAGAAATGATTTTATCTCGAATGATGAGATCTTCTAATCTATCATAACTTTTGTTAATTTTGGCTGCTGAAGTCCATTTGCTGAAAACATCTCGGACTAAACAGAGGTAGTCAGAGAACGTTTGAGTTGATTTTGGACTCAATTTACTGAATTGTTCTCTGTAACCTGCCTCGTCTAACATGAAATGTGCCATTATCTTAGATTTAATGTAATGGTACTCTTTTCTGAGGTCTTTGGGGATGGTTTCAATGACTTTAAGAGGTTCCCCAGATAGACTCCTCATATATAGAATATTCCATTCCGAAAGTGGAACTTGGTAATGTTCCATTAAAGTCTCAAAATTTTGGGTAAAGGCTGCTATGCAGTCACCCGAGGTATAGTTACGTACGATACCTTGATACTTCTTATACTGGTTTTCCTTTTCCAGTCTTTCAGATTTCTTTGACTCTTTATTCATTGCAGTCTCAGTGTCAAGTTGTTTCATTTTCAACTGTAACTCTAGTTCTTCTCTCTTACTCTGAGCTGCTATTTCTGCTTTCTTAAGTTCACTGTCTATCTCAGCTTGCTTTAATGCTGTTTCTGCCTCTATTTGCTTGGCAGCCTTTTCAATCTCTGCCTGTTTCAAGGCTGTTTCTGCCTCTGCTTGCTTGGCAGCCATTTCTGCTTGTTTTAGAGCTCTTTCTGCTGCTCTATCTTCGCGCTCACAGTATTCAGCGTATTTGTTCTCACTCCATTTTGTTAATTCATCACCTGTAAGACGTAATTTAATACCCATATCGATGAAATCAAACAATGACGACATGATGGAGAAAATACGTCAATGAAAATCAACCACACAAAATATGTTATAAATGGTTAGTAGTAAACACTTTACAATTGATTTTACTATACGATGCGTGCCTACTGATGCATACGTAAAGTTAAAGTAAAGAAAAATATACTCAAGTGCCCTTGGATACGGTGATGAATGGTGGGACAATCGGGCTAGGAAAACTGTAGGGTCGTTACTTCGGAACCACTAATGACCGCTACGGCAAGGTTACGGATGGTACGGAAAAACCTGCTTTGTTTTTGGAGAAAAATAAGTTAGCGTCTATTTGTTGGTGTGTGCCTGCAAGTCACTAAGTGTTGATTAGGTTTGGATGGCGTCGAGTATAATTGTATGTCGTAAGTTTGTCGTCAACAGTTTTTTTTTTCTCAACAGAAGTTACACTCTTTCCAAAACTCTTTGCGTTCCACAAACTCAATGCACAAAGACAATCTATCTGTATCTGAACACTCAATAACATTGATGACACATCACTTACATCAAGATGACACTCAGTAAGGACATAGACATCAAGTTTACAAGATGGCGACAAGGTCAAAATGGCGACAAAATCACAATGTCGACAAGGTCAAACGGTGACAAGTTTCACAAATCACAAATGTTTTACACGTTTACAGGATCAAACAACGTCCACACGTGTCAGGATCTTATAATATGTACTGTACATTTACTAATAGTTTTACACATATTTAAACAATGTAGTAATGGATCACAATGAGACTTTTCCGATCACATTTACATCACTATAACCTTGACAAATTTTACAAGTTCAAGAATTATAGTTTTAAATCGTTAATGACGTATGGTTTAAACAAAGACAAGCAACACACGTCTACATATATTAGGTTCTTAAACAAGGACGAGCAACCCACGTCCACACGTGTCAGGATCTTATAATTGGCTCGTTAGCTAACACGTGTGAGACAGTACAAGTATAACGTGATTCGACGTAAGACACAACGACACAACGTTCTATGGATTTATTGCCATATTAAATACAGAACGATAATTACAACAATCTACAATATATAACTCACGACGCTCACAACCACAATACAGCTCACAGGTCTGACGCTCAAGATATCAGTCGTTCGGCTTTCAACCACAGAGATCCACACAAACGCCTTGCTTTCATCACATACGTCCTTCCAGTCTAAGGTCCCAGCTCGGTCTGAGGCTAGCACGCAAACTGCCCACTGCCTCGAGTGGCGTCACGTGGCCTGCGTGCGTCTGTCGTCAGCCTGACCGCTGGTCGCGTGTCAGGTAACAATCTTGCCAGCCGACAATTCTTGTCCGCCGGGTGTCGTAACGATGTTGCTGCATAGCTATCCCATGTTAGGCTCTGACACTAACTAACTAACTTTGTGAGCTGTTTTTCAAATATTGTTTTTCCACACTGTAGGTTTAACTTTTTCTAGCCGTGTGAATCTAACTCCACGCGGTTGCTTTCTATATTCACTATTTTGGTTCATGGAATTGGAGGAGTCCTCATTATAAGATCAGAAATTAGATTTATTACATTCTGAACAACATAAGATTTCGAAATGCCTTAAAAGTCGCAAAAACTATACCAAGCGCAGACTTCTACAGAGACTATAGATTAATCATAAGCAATTTACAGATACAAATTAAATTAAATTAAGTCAAATATGCATCAAGAAACACAGAATTAGATTCACGGGCACTGAACAGTGAGGAGATAAAAATAAATTCAGTGTAGAGGTAAAAAACATATTTGATGCATTGTCCTATATGAAAATATTATTTCAAGATGTCAGCAACCAATTGGAAATATTAAAGAAATTAGTCAACCAAGTTGCGGAAACAACCATACCAAAAATAAAGATAATGGGATGTTAGAAAAATGGATGACGGAAGACGTTTTAAAACTCATGAAAATAAGACTAAATAACAAACATACCGGGACGCAAAGATGTTTCCAAGGCACCAGAGCTGGGTTCTATACTGGCCAAGAACTATTGACGCGTCCTCGCCAGTGTCCTGGGCAACAGGTCCCTCTGGGGTCCTGGCTAAAGTCAGTAGGTGTGTGGATTCCCCCGAAGTCGGAGAGTGTCTGCCTGCACGGCGAGGAACTACCAGTCTGCACACCAATAAGCCAGACATGGGACAAGGGATACTCACGCAAACCTCAGGTCCTGTATGACATCACACTGATGTTGGACAACAGGATGTCTTCATCCGACATACAGGACTTCACGCTGGAGTTCATAGCCAGCGAACACAAGCAAGCAACAAACATAACCATGAAAAATATGAAGAGATTCACAGAAAAATTAGGACAATAAGCAGAGAGGTAAAAGAAGCATGACTTGAGGAAAATTGCTGGGTAATTGAACACCAACACAACACTAGGAATACCAAATTAATGCACAAAATAGTTAATGACATCACTAACAAAATAACACACACATCAACGGAATGCGTAAACATCAAAGATGGCACAATCATAATAGAAAAAGATCAGGTTTTACATGTGTGGTCGGATTATATGAAAGACCTTTATGATTATACAACAAAAGAACAGTATAATATTCGGAATAATAATGAAGGATCATCCATGTTGACGATGGAAGTTCAGAATGACCTTACCCATATGAAAACTGGCAAGACCCCTGGGTCAGATAACATCACATCAGAAACAATCATTGCCTTAGAAGAATATGGATTAGACCAGGTCATCAGGCTGATGTTTTTTTTTTTTGCTCTCACTCGCTTTGATCTCAAGCGTAATTCATACACACTATTTCTTATTTATGTTTTTTATATAGTAGTGACGGACTGAATTTTGCGTTTGGGATAACTTTCCTTATTAACAGTGTCCCTCGCCATCAGGCGAACCCACTCCGACTTCACAGGTACTTGTAATTAACACCCCCAAGCCAAGGACGACAGATCAACATTTTAGTCCAGTTGTCCTGTGTAGGGGATGAACCTCTAACCTCGACATCATCACACCGGATGTTTAAGAACATTGTTCTTATCCATTCGGCCATGCGGACCTGCACCAGACTGATGAATGCAATATATTATACTTGAGATATACCTCCTGAATTATGTAGTTCTATATTTATTGCAATCCCGAAGTGGTGTTGGAATGTGATCAATATCCAACAATTAGTATAATGAGCCATATCACGAAGATTTTGCTAAGAAATATCATGCATAGATTTTGGAAGAAAATACAACTCGAAATAGGAGAAGAACAATGTGGGTTTGTAGGAAGCAAGGGCAACGGTACATTAAATAATGCATATGTGCTGAGAACAATAATTGAAAGTTCTATAGATGTAAACAAAGACCAAGACCTACACCTTTGGTTTATTGACTACACACATGCTTTCGATAAAGTAAGACATGTCAACATGATAAATATGCTTAAAGATCTACACATTGATGGGAAAGACCTTAGACTTGTTAAGAACATATATTGGAAACAATAAGCTGCCATAAGGATATATAATGAAGTAGGCAAATATCTGCCTATTAAGAGGGACGCAGAGGTGTTTCCAAGGCACCAGGGCCGGGTTATATACTGGCCAAGACCTATTGACGCGTCCTCGTCGAGCGTCCTGGGCAACACGTCCCTTCGGCGAGGAACCACCAGTCTGCACACCAATAAGCCAGACATGGAACAACGGATACTCACGCAAACCTCAGGTCCTATATGACATCACACTGATGTTGGACAGCAGGATGCCGTCATCCGGCATACAGGACTTCGCGTTGGAGCTCAAACCAACGAACACAAGCAAGCAAGCCTATTAAGAGAGGTGTGAGACATGGATGTGTAATGTCTCCAAATCTTTTCCTGTACACTGAACATATTTTCAAAAATATAGAAGAATGAAATGAATCATCATTGGAGGACAAAACATCATTAACATTAGATATGCGGATGAAATAGTATTGACTACAGATAATGAGAAAGATCTGCAACATTTAATAGATACGGTTGTTGCATACAGTGAACAACTAAGGATAGAATTACATTGTAAGAAGACATAGATTATGGTCGTCACTAGGAAAGAGGAAATACCACAGTTTAATATACAAGTAAATGGGAATATTCTCAAACAAGTGAATCGGTATAATTATCTCGTAA
The DNA here is from genome assembly GCA_014155875.1 of Cepaea nemoralis. NCBI lineage: Eukaryota > Metazoa > Mollusca > Gastropoda > Stylommatophora > Helicidae > Cepaea > Cepaea nemoralis. The sequence goes on from JACEFZ010007070.1 coordinate 223,782, forward strand.
CACTCATAACAACTGATGGGAGATGCCTTGAAGATATTAGAAAAAGAATGTAACGTCTGATGGCTATGGAAATGTGGTTTCTGAGGAAAATGCAAAGAATACCATGGACAGACAGGAAAACCAATGACCAGGTCCTAAAAGAAACAATTGAAATTTGTAAACTGATTAACAGTCAAGAATTTTTGGTCACGTTATAGGAAGAAATAAAGTGGAGAACTTTGTGACAACTGGCAAGGGGAGAGAACAAGGGGAAGGCAGAGATGCAAATACCTGGATGGCTTTGCCACATGGCATGGTCGAGACAGGAACACTGAGCTGATCCATGACTCTGAGTGAGATGGTGAAACATTACCGTCTACGCTTATCTGCTTGGCACACGTTGATGATGGTCGATTTTCTCCAGAATATATAGATATGAGACAGCTAGACGAGGTAGCTTATTTTCAAAATCTCTCAACATCCATCACTGAAACTCTTTCCTACGGGGCATCATGGAGACTGGTATGAAGCGTGGCGAGTAATGTACGCTGCAGGCTGCGAGATTGCATGAGAGATTCAGATGTTCACCCTGACGATGATAGAGCATCAATACCTGAGTGTGCTTGGAATGTGGTCTACTAAATCAAAAATAAACAAAGAGCCCTTCTACATGCCTTTAGGCGCATTGAGCAAATGGTGCTAGTCTCATATTTGTATAGACCAGTCAACATTCTGTGTCTAACATGGACTGTATCATGCAGTCCGACTTTACATACCCAGACACTTTCTGGTACATGCTTTTAGTCTGGGTCGACCAAGAATAATTTTAAAAAACCTCTCCGATGTGGATTCGAATCCATGACCACAGGGCCGAGAGGCCGGCGTCTAGCCACAACCTTACTGCGGCTGCCGCTTGTCTGCTTAGGCGTAACCAAAACGAAGACATCTCCAACCTGAAAGCCTCTAAAAGATATGTTTACTTCAACAACAATATACAAAAGGATGGCAATAACAACTGTCCTCTTGATTCCCATCACACCAGTCTCTGCTTAGGCTACGGGACAGATGTAGATAACAACACACCAGACAACACAAAGAAGCAGATACGAGAGTGCATGCTAGTTAACAGAAACATTTGACATCTGTAAGGTCTCCTGACGTCATCTTCGTCTCGCTGTAAGACTATACATCGGCGATTGACCATGTAAAGGTCAGGTAGATAACATGAGGGCTTATAAATATATATATATATATATATATATATATATATATATATATATATATATATATATATATATATATATATATATATATATATATATATATATATATATATCCATTCTATGGCCTACTTGATTCAATAACCAATTTACCATCAGCTCTGAGTGAGCCTTACTTACACCAACAGGGATCACAGACTTCTGATCAATAAAGCTTAGCTCAAGGCATGTACAGGTCAGACTGTTATACTGGTCAGTTATAAACTTAATGCTTGCTTGCTTGTGTTCATTGGCTTGAGCTCCAACGCAAAGTCCTGTATGTCGGATGAAGGCATCCTGTTGTCCAATATCAGTGTGATGTCATACAGGACCTGAGGTTTGCGTGAGTATCCGTTGTCCCATGTCTGGCTTATTGGTGTGCAGACTGGTGGTTCCTCGCCATACAGGCAGACACTCTCCGACTTCGGAGGAATCGGCGATCCTATTGACTTCAGCCAGGACCCCGAAGGGACCTGTTGCCCAGGACGCTCGGCGAGGACGCGTCAATAGGTCTTGGCCAGTATATAACCCGGCCCTGGTGCTTGGAAACACCTCTGCGTCCCTGTTACTTAATGAGATCAAAGCCAGACAGGTAATTGGGTTGGAGTCTGTTGACAATGAAATAGCCCAAATCCGTGGAGAAAACGTTTCCAAAGTAGGTCTAATTTTAGATGGTCCCTGTATATTGTCCTCGATCATGACTTTGTTACATGCTAACTTGCCTCTTCGCATATTTGATGTTCCGGCTTGGGCTTGTATGCCAGTTGTTTTCAGAAATTGGAGAGGGGAAGGAGATCTCTACAACACAATCCCCATACAAAGAGTACATCTGTGGCGATTCAGGTGACAGCCTCTATACCAACCCCATTCCGTTAGAGCAAAGCATTTTTCGTAGCTCACATGATCTGAACGCTGATGCATCGTACTTACATTTTTTCGAGAAAAATCATAACTAACAACCAAACAATCAACTAACCAACAACTAACCAACCGACCAACCAACCGACCAACCAACCAACCAACTAATCAATCAACCAACCAATTAGCCAGACAACACTATGACCAAAGTATTTCGAGCATATAAAGATACACAGCCTCTTAATGAAGAATGTTCTAACTTGGACAGTGATGAATGATCGTGCAAATCAGGGCAATGTTACGGTTGGGTATGTATTATGTATTTTATACTGACACCTTGCGGTCTTGACAGACGGTAGTTAATGTGTTTTTAAAAAAAAAGTCATAATAACCTCTCCATATCACAAAGACTAGGCTGAATTGTAGAGACCATGTGTTGCTCACGCAGGACAATCCCTCTCTCGACAGACCTACTATACTCCAAAGGAAATGTAAAACCAATGCATCAGAAACCCGACAAGCTGCAGAAACTGCCGGATCAGGAAACTAATGCTCTAACTGCCCACCAATGGATTTTAGATCCTATACCAGTTGCCAACCATGTCTTAGGGACTGATCTGTCCTGCCATGGCATTTAGTCTTTAGGTTGCATTTCCTCGCACTAGGATAAAGTTTGTACCCTCCCAAATGCGCTCCCTCGCTCGAAGCCGTTGTCGTGGGGTGTCGGGTTTGGCGAGCACCGCCTAACATCGGGCGCTAAACAGAAAGTAGGTAGTACCGTCTACTGTCATACGGTAGCTTAGTCATAGCTGACTGAGACCTGACTAATGATTATATCTTTGGTATACATCAAGATATGCAATAAACATATACTGTCTGGGTCCACTGTGATGATGCAGAACAGAGGGTACTGGAGACTCATCACAGCCGCTCTTAGATAAGGTGATGCTACTTGATGATGATGATGATGATGATTGTAGTATATTCTAAAATAGATTGAGCTGCTAGAACGGACATTATGTTGTTCAAGTGCTTGCCCGGACAAGCAATGCGCATAATTGACTCGTAGAGCATAAAGTATGATCGGTAGTGTAGTAATAAATGTATAGTAATACAACAGTCTTCGTATATTCTGTCATGCCTATAGTACTTGAGGAAATTGAGCTGAAATATTATCTATGCCCGTGGCAAAAGCGCTGGTGTGTGTATCCATGATTCTGTAGGCTGCTGTATCTAAAACACATTAAGACACTATGTTAGTTTCATGTGGACCGCTCGGTCACCAAAGGAATGCAAATTTGTAGATATGGGATATCTGTTCTCTTGTTTCAGAGGATGGGGGTCAAACGAGTGGTACACTAGTCGGTTACTGTAGAGAATCGTAGTCATAATTTGTTTCAGTAACTCACAAATCAGAGAAGAAATGCAAGGAATGGTCCATGTATAATTTGGTAATAAGAATGACTATCCATTAAGGAAACATAAAGGAAACATTAAGGAAACAAGAAACGTATCAAATAGTTGACTTATTCTGTCCCATGCCAGTAACTATGATAACCAACAATGTCATAATAACATTTTAGACCTTTCTGTCTAAATCATTTGTTCAATCAATCAATCAGGTGCCGTGTCCACTATGAAGGTTGGCTACAATGGATTTCCAGCACTGTCTTTCTCTGACAGTACATTCTATCAGATTGCTGTTCGTCCATCTCTTGTATCTTTGCTCGTTTGCCTTGTTACAATCAAGTTAGTTAGTTAGTTAGATAGTTAGTTAGTTAGTTAGTTAGTTAGTTAGATAGTTAGTTAGTTAGTTAGATAGTTAGTTAGTTAGTTAGTTAGTTAGTTAGTTGGTTAGTTAGATAGTTAGTTAGTTAGTTAGATAGTTAGTTAGTAAGTTAGTTAGATAGATAGTTAGTTAGATAGTTAGTTAGTTAGTTAGTTAGTCGACAGATCATCCTCATTGCACATCGAACCATTCAGTCCATAAGTGCTCGGATCCCCTCCTTAGCACATCCCGCAGAGTGTAGCGGCTAACGGCACCAGTTCTGTGTTGGTTTATCAATCTTCTTTGGCTTCCTGCGTAGTGTTCTTGTTTGGCTACACCTCTTTTAATTTGCTGTTCACGCAGTCTGACCATGGTTGTAGATTCACAGTCATCACTTGGTTCTCTCAAAAGTCTTACTTCTCGTAGAGCCTTCAGAATGTCAGCCTGGTCCATAAGCGCGTCCGCCTTCCACAGTAGCCTTACCTGCGAGTTTGTCAGCCCGCTCATTTCCTTGTACTCTTGCATGCCTTGTCACGAAGATGAAACTAATCTTTGCCAGCCGAGACCGCTCCAGAGACAGCAACCACTCTCTTCGGATCCACCCCGTCTCTATCCTCTTGAGCATGCTCATTGAGTCGCTAAGGAAACATACCCTATTGAATGTCTGTGTCTCGAGTCATGTTATTGCTTTACTTACTGCCATGACTTCCATAGTCAGGCTGCTTGTGGGCTCAATAAAAACAGCGGAGTCCTCTTTCACAATTCTCCCTCCGGCCTGAGCCGTAAAGGCTCATGAGCTTCTCACGCGTCGGACGACCGACCCATCTGTGTAAATGATAGCATCATCGTCTACCGAATTCTCGAAAATCAACGCTTGTACCTCAGCCTCCACAGCAGCCGGATTTTCTTGCCTGCATTGTCTGTCTAGTTGGATGCAAACTGAAAAGGATGTACAGAAATCTGTTGGCTCTTGTACCCACTCCTCGCCAGGTTCTAAGTCCTCAAGTGAACACACCTATTGAAGAATGTATTCGGCTTGACCCATCCATGACCTTCCTCTTTTTACCCTGCTGCCCTTCATTTCCCTAATTTCACTATGCAGTGGATGTTGTGTGTTTGCGTTACCTCTGAGGTAGGCACGTGCTCAGCAAATTTGTATTCTGTTTTCAATGGTTGCAAAATCAAGAAGGTAGCGCATCGCCCTGCATGTTGTATCTCTTGTACATCCAAGAATAATGCGCATAGCTTCGTTCTGTATCCTTTTCATCCTTTCTATCTGCTTACGGCTGAGAGTCAGGATCGCCATTGCATACTCCAAAACAGACATGACCAGCCCCTCGTATAGAAGACACAGATGTTGCTGCTCACAGTTTGCTGCCGCCATCACCCGCATCGCAGCCAAGCCCCGCTTGGCCTTTGTTATCACCTGGTCTATGTGCTCATTATAAGCCAGGCTTTGATCAAAACTCTTCCCCAGGTACAATCATGTGTTACTCTGATCCATTCATCATCAACATGATTATCGTGACTATCATACTCATCATCATCTCATCATCGGTATCTTCATCATCATTAATATCTAAGTTCCTCCATATAAAAAAAAAAGTAACAGATCGTTTTTCACGCTTTGAGGCGTATAGTGTATAATGGCGCTAGCCCAATATTTTATAGCAACGGCACTTGATGTTAGTTGCGGTCAGGATCACGCCCGACCACGTCACTTGTGATGACATTTTATGGCACTCATTTTAGGCTGAGTCGATTACGGAGGCCAGGTCAAGAAACAAGAAGACTAAAGGCGACTCGAACATATGACACACAGGCCGGCAGACAATCTGCACTATCGAGCACTGCCAATCCACTCTCGTAATGGGAAAGTAAAAGACTAATTACGTGCCTTGAGTTGTGCGATGCTAGTCTCATATTTTGTAGAGTAGTCAACACTCTATGGGTCATCAACTGTCATTTCCTGCCAATACAGTACCCTGCGGTGTAAGGCAGTGGAGTCTTGAGCCTGATGAATTAAGGCTGCCTGGCTTGCGGTCGCCGCGGACTGTGCAGGTTAGAGATTTCTTTTTGCCCCCGACAGAAAAAAATCCACACCTTACCGAGGATTCGAACCTGGATCTCCCGAAGGAGACTGCCGAAGGACACTCTACTGGTAATGTGATAAATATCATGTCGATCTTATTTATTTCCCAGAACATTTCCTGGTACTCATTTTATATTGTGCGGACCATGGAGCACAGGTGATTTTTTTTTTAAAAACCCGACTCGATAGGGATTCGAACACAATGACCACAAGGCTTGAGACTTTACACACACACACACACACACACACACACACACACACACACACACACACACACACACACACACACACACACTCACACACACCATATGTTAAGTTCATAAAACTATTTTGATTCACTGTGTCTTTTAACAGGCAGACAACTCTTCAAATTCCCTTGTTCTATTCGAGAGGAGAGCCCTGCCATCTGGAGATCTGAGGTCTGGAATTAGATGTCCTCAAATCATGAATGAATAAAAAAAAAAATGTCACTGTTCTCATTATGTTTGCCGTTGTTCATTACATTTTTGGATAGACGTTGAACGTGTACGGTGAGAGAATGTAACTTTGCCTTACTCCCCTTTGCACCTTACGCAAGTTTGATGTTTCACCGGCTACACTGACAGCTGATTGTTTTTTGTGCAATAATGACTTAATTAAATAGGTCTAATGTGCTGGGAACTCCATATCTCTAACAGTACTATACTGTACTATATTACAAATCAAAACAGACTGTCATTATCATGAATTTTGTACTAAAATTCTTTCCTAATAACTTATTGTTTAATAATGTTGATAGGTCATGTAAGAAGTATACATATTAGAGAACAGCATTAACAAAGCTAATTGGCTGATTCCTTTCTTGTAATCATCATTGCCATGCACTCTTTCGTCTTTTGCTGGAATTAAATTTCTGTCGGTGTTGTGACATTTCCAATTTACGCAAAAATTGTATCATGTTTCTTTGATTATATTTGGAAGGCTGAATGCTCATATTAAATGTGTTCTCTTTTCATTTTTTAGTGGTGTGCTTCCTACATATGTGCCTTTAATGTTGAATGAATGTATTTTCCATTATATGGTATCTCTTGATGCTAAATTTTGTCTGTTAAATTAAATTATACTTGGGTTACATATTAAAACATCACAAACAACAATCACATATTATGCTGATATTGTTGCTTCAAAACTGTGAGTCAGCGCTTATGAAACAATAACACACAAACACGTATAATGTCCTCACTGAGAGAGAGAGAGAGAGAGAGAGAGAGAGAGAGAGAGAGATAGAGAGAGAGAGAGAGTGGGAGAGAGAGAGAGAGAGTGGGAGAGAGAAAAATCAGAGAGAGAGAAAGGGAGAGAGAGTGACACAGAGAGAGAGAGAGAGGAGAGAGAGAGAGAGAGAGTGACACAGACAGAGAGAGAGAGAGAGAGACAGACAGACAGACAGACAGACAGACAGACAGACAGAGACAGACAGAGAGAGAGAGAGAGTTGGTGCTAATTTGTTCGGTTATTCAATAATTAGGATTTCCTTTCTGCGCATGCAGCTGTGAAATGTTTTCCCCGCCATTTAACCCTGTCTCGCCCATGGATTAACTGGAGTCTATCATTATATCGTCCATTTTGTGGCTCATTGAATTCTCGTCTAGATAACCCCCATTTCTCGTCCAAGTACACCCGAAACTTGCTCCTGCACGTTCCCTCGAATGTGCCTCGAGAACCTGCTAGTGTCAATGATTTTGATTGCAAAGTAAAAATCAAGAACATTGTTGCTATGAAATCTTGAGTAAGAATGATAGGTCTTGATTTATCTGCCCACACAGGACTCAGTGTCGCGGTAGCGTTGTGGTTAAGTGCTTGCCTGTCGCTGTCGGTAAGATGTTAATCGGTTCGAATTCACATATAGGGAGACTTTTTAAAATAATTAACATATGCTCCCAGGTTGACTCAGCCTAAAATGTGAACCAGGAAATATCTCTGGAAGCGAAGGCGGACGACGAGATATTGACGGCATAACCCATGGGGTGCCCCTATACAAACATGGGTCTGTGACCATATGCTCAATAGCCTTGAGACGTGTCAATGAGCCCTTTACTGTTTTCTTTATACGGGACTGGGCTCGATTTGTTTGAGTGTGTGTATGTGTGTGTGTGTGTGCACGCACGCGAGTACCCCCCATGATCACATTAGATCCCGAAGATCTTCTTTCAGACATCCGATTAACCTAGGATAAATGTCGGAGCAATGTGTTCATTACAAAACTCTACTTATGAGGGACGTGAATCCAGACCTATCTGACCCACAAGCGAAGACACATACTACCACGCGGGCATATGTTATTAGCTCCGGCACACACATTTGGAAGCATAAATGAAAATCACACCTGACATTGTAGTTGACACACAGAAGTCAGTGCCACGGACGCAGCATTGAGTTCCAATGTTTTTTCCTGGCTCAATATATTTATAAACACTGATCAGTCTAATTTATATATGCCGATGGTGTAATATAATAATATTGTATCTCTGCCTTATGTTCACTCAACGTTTATATAACACGGTAATAAAGTTCCCTCACAGATCCTCCCCCCTAGGGTGTAAAGTGCTAGGCATTAACATATTCTAGACCAGGCTATAATAAGTTGACCCTCCCTTGCCCCTTTGCTTCCCAGACAATTTTCAGAAAATTCTAAAGATTATCCGATACCCATTTAATGTGGTTGGGTCGATCTATAACTGGTATAGTTGGAAACAACTTCACTATTGCCAGCCCTGGGATTTACGTGGTAGGTCAGTGCTCTAACAATTACACTATAATCATTATTTAGCGTATCCGTTGCAGAACGTCGCTCTCAGCCTGGACCGCCGAAACGTTTAGATCCTTTGCTAGATCCCCTGTCTCGTTTACCTAAGAATCCCATGTCTTTTGTACCTAAGGATCCCCTGTCTCGTGTACCTAAGGTGTAAACAAGGTCATTTGTCTATCTTTGTACTGGTAGACCCCAGCCTCTTATTCGAGGGGCCATCCTATCCATGACTGTTCTTTCTAGGCCCACTGTGACGTTCACTGTGGCCATAGTATTTCAGTTTTCTAGACATGACATTGTTCAACTATTGTAGAATGGACACATTTTTTTCTCCTACTTGGTCGACGATATTCTAAGCATTTAAAAAAAAAAGTACACCCCTGTTACACCATTACAGTTAGTTACATTATCCCCATTACATCATTACAGTTAGTTACACACCCTTGTTAGAATCGCCAATCTGTTTTGATTGCTGATTGAAATGCTTATATTGTGTATTTTTACACTACGAGAACAAGGAACGCTTTAATTTTGGAGACGATTGTTAGAAAGAGAACGTTTCTGGAGTGATCCTTGCCGCCAGTGTACGTGACCTAGTAACATCATGTCGCGCTGAAACATTTGCAGCCATCTTCGCTCAATCGATATTCTGGTCGCGGCGACCACGCCTCCAAGAATAACGGAAACCAGCGAATGACAGCAGTGGTTGGTTGTTGAGGTATCGGTTCCGTTATGGCTGCAACTGAAAGGGTGGGAAGTCAATTTGTTCTGTGCTAGCATCCGCCCTTGTATTGATCACAGGATCAATAAACCTTCTCCTTGTTCTGGCTAACTTCCTTGGCATTGGCCCTTTAATCGGAAAGTCACCCACCCTTCCATGATCCTCCTGATTTCATATGTTCAATTAAAGATCCTTCCTTATTGTGAAGAACCCCGGCACTCATAGCATCCTCCCACGGCTTGTCCTCGAGCACTCTGTCGATTCTTGTCACCGGTAGTGCCAGGCAGAGACAGGAATTCCGTGCGGGAAATTGGACTTCGGCCTTCACGGAAACTTGGCCTCAAACAGGATAATTGTAAGAGGAAGGAGGTAAGGAAAGCGCAGCATACGAAGGGATTTCCAGCGGAAAACCGGTGTTGCAGTCTCCATCGAATTCTCTTCCTCCACATCTTGTGTTTTCGCCGAAATTCTTTTCTCACTTCCTTACTTCGGTCAAGATTTTGTCGCTTGATTTTGTCATTGAATGTTTGATTTCTGATGACAATTTACCGTGACCTGTGATACCGTCGGTCGAGAATTGATTATTGGAAAATTAATAACGCAGCTAAAATAATCATTAATTCCGTCACGACGATTGATCTGAAGTCACCATCACAAACTGTAAATAAGCAAATTGAAAGTCATAAGAGGACACAATAAATGCTATTAAACTTTGGAATAATTATAAAAGGTGTTTGGTAATTATAAATATCTTCAAGTGAAAAATAAATACTTTATAACAAACATTTTACACAATCAAATTCGTCGTATTCTTTGCACGTGTGTGTCTCTAACAAATAAATTAAAACAAACAAACTGTCATTACTGCTTATTTTACCTTGCCGTGTAGGACATGTAACAAGCAAATAACTGAAAATAATGATTCATCTATTACATAGCCGGCAAGCCAACTGTTTATGTGAGCGATCGCTTCCGTGTTTTTATGAAGCCAGACAGTAGAATTGGAAACGATCTCACCGATTTGTCAAATTGTTCATTTGGTGGTGTAATCTGTCTTATTTGTGACACATGAACGTGCAAAGCACAACATACCTCTCGTTAATATAAGCCAGAAACATATTAAATAATAACGGCAGCTAGATGTTCATTCCGTTATTTTTGCTTGTTAATTTAACTCATTTATGAAATAAAAACATACGCAGTCGTGTTTAAATAAAAGCATTGCCAAACAAGCGTACAGCAGTCACAATAACTACATTGTTTCATTCAAACAAGTGCAATGCAGTCTCTGAATTGGCATTGAAACCTGCTTCAGTTTATCATCGTATAAACGAATAAAAAGAAGAAGCAATCAAGGCGTATATTGTGGAAGACAATGGTCTGGAGAATGTTTCAAGAAATCAGTCAACAAACCACCAACTCTGTATTATTAACAATGTGTGTCATCGATAATCTAACAATACATTTGTAAACTATCCTGACTTTGAGTGAAGACTGCTGACAAGGAAACCCCAGAGGCCGTCTGACAGCAGCAATGCAAGGACTGATGCAGCAAGACTACTATCGTGCATGCAGTACGTTCTCTACACTTCCAGGCATGATGTTTCCAGGTATTTCATTGGATGTTCACATTAACATTTCTGTGTTGTCAGGTCATAAAAGAATATGTTTTCTATGTTTCGCTCTTAGTGTTAATTTCTTCTATACCTAAGAATATTAACATATATGTGTTATCAGGACATACAAATATATGCTGTCTATGCTTCGTTCTTAGTGAAAACTAAATCTATACCCATGAAAATTAACATTTCTGTGTTGTCAGGTCATAAAAGTATATGTTTTCTATGTCTTGCTATTTGTATTAACTTCATCCATATCTAGGAGGCCTCCAATCGTTCAATACTAGATTCATATAACAATTTTCTTAACTAATCGTGTCTCACTAGAACATGTAGACTAACAATAACTTTAACCTGTCTGTGTTGTGTTGTCAAAGACGTACTTAATTTCGTGGTCTCGTTCTTAAAGTTAACTTTATATATATATATATATATATATATATATATATATATATATATATATATATATATATATATATATATATATATATATATATATATATATATATCCAACCATCCATCCATCCATCCATCTCATCCATCCATCCATCCATCCATCTCACCCATCCATCCATCCGTCCGTCCATCCATCCGTCCATTCATCCATCCATCATTTCATCCATCTAATTGTTTATCTATCTATCTATCTATCTATCTATCTATCTATCTATCTATCTATCTATCTATCTATCTATCTATCTATCTATCTATCTATCTATCTATCTATCTGCCTGCCTGCCTGCCGGCAGTCAGTCTGTCCATTCGTCCGTCCTCCGTCCGTCCGTTTATTTGTCTATCTGTCTTTCTAACTACCTACCTAACTACCTGTCTTTCTGACTGTCCCTCTGTCTCACTGTCTACCTACCTACTTACCTACCTATATACCTACCTACCTGCCTGCCTGCCTGCCTACCTACCTACCTAACTACCTACCTACCTATCTATCTACCCACCTACATGTCAGTCAGTCTGTCTGTCTGTCTGGCTGTCTGTCTGCCTGCCTGCCTGTCTGTCTGTCTGCCTGCTTGACTGCTGGCCTGTCCGTCCTTTTGTCTGTGTATCTTTCAATCTATCTATGTCACTAACCCACTCAGCTAAATGCCTACCTATCTGTCTATCTGTCTTTTTGTCTATGTGTCTCTCTATCTTTCTACTTATCTATCTATTTATCAGTCTAACTATCTGAATTCCTGTTTGTCTTTCTGCCAGTCTGTTCGTTTGTACGTCTTGATGTTTGCCTGTCTGAGTGTTTGTCTCTATGGTCTGTCGGTCTGTCTGTGTGTTTGTCTGTCGTTCTGTCTTTGTGTCTGTTCATGTGTTCACTCTAACCATTAAGCACAAGGGGTTGTTGTAATTTTATATCTTTAGCAAAGTGAATCGCCCGGACTTCGTCGAATTTCTGTTTTTCTGTACACCCTCGATATAACTACCTGCCATATGACGGTACACTCCACCATTTTATTATTGGTTTTCCTCTAGCTCTAAATACCTTATTGTAAGTATTATATGTGCTGGCTTTTATTGGCAACATCGAGTTGTTGAAGTCATGCCCAGAGTAAAGTTTTCAAAGATAAATTAATATTATTGAATGAATCAATACAGAAGAGACGTATCACAGGCAGCAGAAAATAACAGCCATGATGTTGTGGTCACATCACACAGAAAGAAAACATAAGCACGTTGTAGAATCTGGTAAGGTTAAGACAGCAGAGAAAGGCAGCTAGTGAATATTCCTGAGTCGTGTATCACGGCATGGAAAGATACGTACTGCTGTGAAGGCATTTGATTGTGATGGTAATAACAATGGTGATATTGATTATGATGAGGTTGGTGATGAAGTGGTAGTTGTGATGATGATGATGATGATGATGATGATGATGATGATGATGATGATGATGATGATGATGATGATGATGATGATGATGATGATGATGATGATAACAGTGGTGATGATTATGGAGGTGTTGATGATGATCGTTGTGATTGTGAGAGTATTTTGACCCAAATGGCATAAGCGTTCATCCATCTTCATAGATGCAAATCCCTGATGTTATGGATGAATGATGTAGTTGATATTCTGTTCCACCTTTCCAGATCACCAGCGTCATTTCTCTCCGTTTTCCCCTACCGCTTCTACCTCTGAAGTCGCCACGGTGTTTTTCAATACTCATCGTCTCATTACATGATCAAAGAACCATGTTTGTCTCTTTTCCGAGGCAAAGTGGTCAAGCCGTCTGACTCGGACTCAGAAGTTTGTGGGTTCCATTCCGGATTGCGTCCTTCGGTTCATGAGTGCGTTTTTTTTTCCGGAGACTCTTGGGGTCGTCGCTGCAGCTACGGAATTCGTGCTTTGTGCGACGCTTTCGGCAGTTAGCTACGGAAAGAGACTGAGCCATATGGGAAAAAAGTCGGTGCAATGAAATCGAAGCTGTCGACTTTTAAGCATTTTTTAAGCGACATCTTTATGCATTGTTCTACTTTCATTAGCCTTGTCTAGACAGATCGTTGATAAATGGCAGGGGGAGCTTTCATAGAACTATGAAATGTGTGGATTAAAAGCAATTAAAACCGTTACTAATTTTACAATATTTAACTCTAGCATCAAGTCAGTACTACAATAAAAATCAAGGGCATGGCAAAAGTTATATAAACATTTACTAATAAACTGCAAATATTATTTGGGAGAATAGGAAGTTTACTGTCAAAACAAAAGTCCTTGTCTATCAAGCCTGTGCTCTTAGTACTCTTCTTTACGGCAGTGAAGCCAGGTCAACTTACTAACACCAAGAAAACGTTTCAACAGCTATCATATGCGGTGCGTGCGAAGAAAACTTGATATTAAGTGACAAGTTGAAATCACAAATACTGAAGTATTGGACAGATCAGATTGTGTGACGGTTTATTCTTTGCTCAGTCTTCAAAGACTTAGATGGTTATAAAACATTAGGAGGATGGATGATGGTAGAATACCAAAGGACATCATTTTTTAGTGAATTACAGATGGATAAAAGATGTTGGCGTCAGCCTCTACTACGATACAAAGATGTGTGTAAGTTTGACATGATTGGTATAGCCATTGATATTGCACATTTGGAGCAAGTCGCCTTGAACGTCATGCATGTTGGGCAAAGACACAGGAGAAAATGGTTGCAGATAGGTCACACATGAAGCGTGTGAGACGAAAGATGGTGCTTCAATGTGGAAATGACCATGTGTTAACTTGTATCCATTGTGGGTGAACATTTACATATTGGTCTGATCAGTCACATTCGCTAATGTCATGGGATGTAGTTAGTATGCCTCTTTGAAGCACTGTGTAACAAACTATCCTCTGTCAAGACCGCAAGGTACCAATGCAATGCAATGCACACATTGTTTATTGGTTCCAGCATAGACTAGAAAGACTAAAATAGTATGCCGTATTCGCCCTTCTGAAATTCCTTTTATAACGTAAGTAAACCCCCACATCACGTTTTATGTAGACGTCTAGACTTGTTCTAGTATGTGTTATTAAATTTAGCTTTCATTTTTACGTATTCTGTGCAGGGGCGAGGGTGGGGGGGGGGGGGGGGTAGAAAACTAAACATATTTCAGTGAATCAAGAAGCGTGGAAGATCATGCTGCTGGAAAGGACACTCATTAGAGAAACAGACAGGCTCATAACATACGTAAATAATATAAAATGACACAAAGTAGTGCAGCTTTACATAACAGAGTTAAGACACATGCAGAACGTTGCGGCGATTAGCCTTCATCAGCAAACAAACACATTCACAAACACAACATACAGTGAAGGAGAACTCCTGTGACTACATTAGAAGGTGATGACAGGACGAGAGGAACAAATGCATGGAAAAATAGAAGCAATGATATATAAATAGGAGAAATATAAAGAGTATTTAAAACACTCTTAGAGGTCAATTAAAGACCTTGAGGAATAACAGAAAAGAGATAGAACTTTCTAAGATAAAAAGACATCAATCTGGTCTCAGCTCGATCGATCTTGTGCAGTGGTTCTCAACCGGTGGGGAATTCCCACCCGGGGGGGGGGGGGGGTGTATTTTTCTGGGGGACGAGGGCGGGGGGATTAAGATTGCTACAAGATTACGTTAATACAAAAACCGATTACTTGATATTGCTTTTCCCTCTATACGTTACGGTTGCCTCTATACTTTACGGTACTTTACGGTCTATGTTTGAGGAGCGGCTGGTCGAGTGGTTAGAACGCCGGACTCTCCTTCGGGAGACCCGGGTTCGATCCCTCGTTAAGGTGTGCTATTTTTTTCTGTCGGGGGCAAAAATAAAATCCTAACCTGCACAGTTCGCGGCGACTGCACTAGCCAGGCGGCCTTAATTCCTCAGGCTCAAAGACCCCTCTGCCATACACCGCAAGGTACTATATTGGCAGTAAATGACAGTTATGACTTTACGGTTCTGTACTTCTCGCCCTTCTGAAATGCCTTTTATAACGTATGTAAACCCCCACATCACGTTTTATGTAGACGTCTATACTGGTTCTAGTATGTGTTATTAAATTTAGCTTTCATTTTTACGTATTCTGTGCAGGGCGTTGGGGGGGGGGGGGGGGCTGGTTAGAATTTATAGCGAGAAAATACGAAAGGGGGGGGGGGTGACATTCTGAACATATGGTGAAGGGGTGCATGGGCCGAAAAAGGTTGAGAACCACTGATCTAGTGAGACTGTTTTAATAAAGATAAGAGCTGCACCGATCAGATTAGATAATTTATTATCATCAGCTTCGTCGTCAGCATCATTCAGTGTCGAATGAGACAGGCGATTATGGTCTCCCACAAACATCTATCGTAAGTGATCTTGATAGATTCAACTGATTAATGTCTTCCGGGCGATTCTGTCAACCCATCAAGCAAGTTCTTCCTCTGTCGACACTCTGCCTTTAACACCATCAAATGTCCCCATTGTTACAAACTACACTAGACTCTAGCGACCCAGAACTGCCATAGATTATCAGATTAATAGAAAATGTTAAACCCAACTCTGATTGTATGCCCATTATTCACCCAACTGATACTCAATAGAAGAAACTAGTTATTTTTTTACATACACATTACATAGGACTATTAAGGAGAAACAGTTGGTTGGGCGCTGGTCTGCCGACCTAGTACTCCTGTGTTCAAATTCCTCTTGAGACGGCGTCGGTATTTTTTTCCGAGCTACATGGAATTCAAGTGACATCCGTGCCCCATCAGTTGGCCATACAACACCCAATTTGTTAGTCCTACCTCAAACACTTACCCCGACAGTCACGCACACCATCGATCTAAAGGGCACGCACATGCATTATACTAATAACACCTCAGTCATAAGTAAAGCAACCTGATAACTTAGCCATTACAATACACTTGCAATCTGAGCCCACTCACCTTTATAATCGTCTTGCAGTCTATACCGCAGATCAACCCGGCACCTTAATCATTGTCACACGTAAAGTAAAGGATCATTTGACAAGCCACAAGGCGCATCGGGCATCCTGCCCGTATAGCCATTATGTTGATAACAATCGGCATTCAGTGTGTAATGTGGCCGGCCGCCTAAACTTCTCAAGACGTTTCTAGAACGCATTTTAGGCTGCTGGGTCGACCAGGGAGCCAATGTCAATTTTTAAGCAAACATCGAAAACCACCCAGCTGCGGATCGAACCCACGACCAGCAGGTCAGCAGCGAGTGCCCAGCAACAACGCTATCTCGACCAGACCTGCTGTGGGTATGTGATGTGTTAGGAGCATCATAATTTTCAGGATTTAGTGCACTGAGGTTGGGTAGAGAACAGCCAGCCCAGACATCGAACTTCCGTCCAGGCTCATGATATTATCAGTGCAGAACCCTAACCGCTACACCAACGGGCCCGCCACGTCAGTGGTCGCCATACGTTATTTCACAAATATTCATTTAACTACTTCTTCACTGACCAGTAATCAAAAATATGCCATGTTGGCAGAAAGCTTTCATTATAATCGCTGTACCATTTCTCCACAATCAAGCAAGCGATTCGCAACTACATACACAACATCAAAACTACACGTTATATGTTTAAGTAACGACCAGACATACCCGATGTTGAAACAGACAATATGTCAGCCTTCTTTTATGTGACAATCTGAATACTTCAGCAAACGCTTTCATAATCTACTAATATTATCTGGGCTCCCTTGTTGACGCAGTTTAAAAAAGGCATCAGCTCAACTCATTTTCTTTGTGGATTCCAGACAAAGACCTTTCTATTTATACTGTTCTTTTTTCTCGATGTATGTCTGTCAAATAAATAACGTTTTGTGCAATAAGTCATTGTCCTAGAAAGTTAGAAAGAGAGCTCTTACATGTTACATAGAAGCAACTTTAGCATACGCCTGCGAATCCTGGACAATTGGTAAACAGGCTTAAAAATCCATGGAAACCTTGGGGATGTGGTTTTATATAAGAATGCTGTAAATTAATTGGACAGCCAAAATGAAAAATCTGGGCATTTTGAGGGAAGCTAAGTCGCAAAGACAACTTGTCACACACATCAGAAAGAGGCAGACTTTTTTCTTTTCTTTTTTTGGCCACGTTATGAGAAAACTGGAACATGTTGTGACAACCAGAAAGATTTGTGGAAAGAGAGATAGAGGAAGTCAGCGGCAGAAGATTCTTGACAGTCTTATGTGATTACATGGAAGGGAGTCAACACACGAACTGATCCGTGCCTTCGGACATCGCAATTTGCGGAGAGTTATGATCGCTCACGCAAGCCGGCAATGCACTGGATGATGATGATGATGATGATGATGATGATGGTGATGATGATGATGATGATGATGTCTTATACAGCACGAGCGTCGTTTTCCCCCCATGTGGGTTCACTTGTATTCTCTTAATGAGTTCAAGCCTTACTGGAGTGTAAGTTGAAGACAGGCCAGCAAGATGTAGACTAGGTTACATGTGGAGTGATAAACCGAAAGATTAACGAACAACAGCAGTCTGTGAGAATGTAGGACCAACGTAAGAGAGACTGAGAGTGTTGTGCATCCATTGCAGCCACTTTATAAACACCTAATTGATAGTTTGATTGATTGGCATCTTACACAAATACAAGTATGAGTGTTAAAACAACACAGTAAGCCATATTTTATTGTTGGTCAGAGATATCCACCTCAAGGTGAAGAGCCCTCTGTTCACATCCTGTTCAAGGATTTGTTCCTATATGTTCATAATAACTAGATGATGTCAGTCATCCTTCTGATCTACACGTAGAGAATCGAATGTCTAGTCTTCTCAGATAAGAGTGCAACATTGGAGGTCATGTGTGCACAATTGGCTCCGTTAGATCTATCAGTAATGTAACATAGTAAAAGTAGGCGAGTTCGAACATTGCACCAGCTCGCTTTCAGAATTCATAAATGTAACCACAAATCACTACTTAAATAGTGGGCTCTTTACGGTAGTTGATAAGGAGCTGTGCTGATAATGTCGTGATCGCTGTTTGACCATGGCTTGTCTCCCTAAGCGAGGGACAGACTGTTCACCTTTTCCCTCGGGCATTCTGACCTTCGAGGGAACTTTGTTTGTTGTTGTTATTGTTGTTTTGTTTTTGTTTTTTACAGCCTAAAAATGATGCGCTGAATTAGGATGTGTCGACAAGTATGCGGACATATCACAACTTTATTTGTAAAGATGCAGCTAAACCACTGTCCTTCTAGAGAAAGAAGAAGAAGAAGAAGAAGAAGAAGAAGAAGAAGAAGAAGAAGAAGAAGAAGAAGAAGAAGAAGAAGAAGAAGAAGAAGAAGAAGAAGAAGAAGACCTGACCTTCGAGGGAACTTTGTTTGTTGTTGTTATTGTTGTTTTGTTTTTGTTTTTTACAGCCTAAAAATGCTGCGCTGAATTAGGATGTGTCGACAAGTATGCGGACATATCACAACTTTATTTGTAAAGATGCAGCTAAACCACTGTCCTTCTAGAGAACGAAGAAGAAGAAGAAGAAGAAGAAGAAGAAGAAGAAGAAGAAGAAGAAGAAGAAGAAGAAGAAGAAGAAGAAGAAGAAGAAGAAGAAGAAGAAGAAGAAGAGGAAGAAGAAGAAGAAGAAGAAGAAGAAGAAGAAGAAGAAGAAGAAGAAGAAGAAGAAGAAGAGGAAGAAGAAGAAGAAGAAGAAGAGGAAGAAGAAGAAGAAGAAGAAGAAGAAGAAGAAGAAGAAGAAGAAGAAGAGGAAGAAGAGGAAGAAGAAGAAGAAGAAGAAGAAGAAGAAGAAGAAGAAGAAGAAGAAGAAGAAGAAGAAGAAGAAGAAGAAGAAGAAGAAGAAGAAGAAGAAGAAGAAGAAGAAGAAGAAGGGAGGAGGAGGAGGAGGAGGAATTAGAGAAGAGGAATATTTTATTCAGACATAAAACCCTAAAATATGGGTTGATTCCACTTGATAGATTAAACAATTAAATTACAGAGTAATATTTAGCAAGTATGAAGTATGTTTTACAGAACATAACGAGTCCAGCATTTCCCTCTATACAACCAACTGTGCCTCTTGCACCCTAACACGCAACACTACACACAGCAATGGCAGGTCTTATATTTCACTATAACAACAATATGACCGTTGCCATGGTATTCCCCGGATTCTACTTCCGACTTCCGCTCTTCCGTTTCCGTGCGTCCTAAATGGAACTGTGATTCAGGGAATGTTTTCAGCGGGACGAGGGTGGGGGTGCGGAAGATGGAAGCTGGTGAAAAGAAGAAAAAAATCTGTGGTCGAATATTCCTGAATGTTTATAGCGGTGATAACTTAGAAAGAGGGGAGCTCTAACTGAATAAATGCCAGTGTTGAGGGTGAGTTGGGAAACATCGAGCAGACTGCGAACCAAATGTGGAGCAGACTGCGAACCAATGAGCAAATGGACAGCGCATGTCAAGGTAACTTAACATGGGCGGAACTTCTCAAAGCCAGAGAGCTCTAAGGTACAAACAGTGACCAAACCATAGTCTTTACCTGTGCCTTGTGCAGCGGACTCAAGACAATTCAGGACAGGTCATGTTTCAATTTACTCTACCAGAGTTCTTTGGATACAATTTATTAACACCATAGTGACAAATGGAAACATCATCTTGTTTATTCAGAATCAGACTTACAGGAAAGCTGAAAAGGTATCATATCGGTGTTACACTTATCTTAGCAAGGTAAAGATGTTCATATGGATATGTATATTTTTTATTGTAGTGCATTATCATTGATAGAGTGTTTTTACCATCTAGTGGTATAACTGTTAAATTTGAAGCCACGGATTCATAGCCACGGTACTGTGATGCCTTTTTCTTTCTTTCTTTCTTTCTTTCTTTCTTTCTTTCTTTCTTTCTTTCTTTCTTTCTTTCTTTCTTTCTTTTTCTTTCTTTCTTTCTTTCTTTCTTTCTTTCTTTCTTTCTTTCTTTCTTTCTTCCTTCTTCTTCTTCTTCTTCTTCTTCTTCTTCTTCTTCTTCTTCTTCTTCTTCTTCTTCTTCTTCTTCTTCTTCTTCTTCTTCTTCTTCTTCTTCCCGATCCTCTTTTTCCTCTTCCCCATCTCCCTCTTTTTCTTATTCGACTCCTCCTCCTCTTCTTACTCCTCTTCCCCTTCTTCTTCTTCTTCTTCTTCTTCTTCTTCTTCTTCTTCTTCTTCTTCTTCTTCTTCTTCTTCTTCTTCTTCTTCTTCTTCTTCGTCCTCTACTTCTTCTTCTCTTCTACTTCTTGTTCTTCTCTCTATTTTCTTCTTGTTGCCTCTCCTTCCTTTTCTCGGCATCTTCCTCGGCTTGTTTTCTTCTATCTCCTCTTCTTCTTCCTCCACCTACTCCTCCACCCCTTGCTCTGCTTCTTCTTTTTCCTCCTCCTCCTCCTCCACCTCCTCCTTTTTCTTCTCCTTCTCCTCCTCCTCTTCTTCATCTTTTTCTTCTACTTCCTTCTTTATCCCCCTACTTATCCTGTTCTACTTCTTCTTCCTCTGCAGGTGTCTAGGCTAGAACATACATCGGCGATCAACTTTCTTCAACCTTCTCTGTGATCTATTGTGTTGATATAATTGCGATGCCGATATTATTATTTGTTGCCTGACTATTTAAGCTCTTTACATACACCGTTATGTATTCTTCTGCCCGTTCAGTCTAGCATTTTCCCTATATATATACATACACAAACACACACACACACACACACAAACACACACACACACTCACTCACACACACACACACACACACACACACACACATATGTGTGTTAATTATGTTATCAACATTTTCATCAAATTCGACTCCACAACCACCGCAAGTCTTTACGACTTAATCTTTACTACGCTAATATTCAAATAAACAAAATAAAACGGTCTGCACACTTGTCAATTGTGGAGGACTCATTTGGAGGTGAAAGGATCAAATCCCGATGTGTAACTATAGTTTTCATTCAGTATATTGCCTAGTTTTTTTTTTCTTCTTTTTCTTAGTAAGCTGGCTTAGAACTAAGACGTAGTCCATACACTAACTACGTCTAATACAATGGACTTATTTTTGCTTGTGGATTAGGTTTCATTATTAGCAGTGTCACTCGCTATTAGGCGAACCCACTCAGGCATCAGAGGTACTTGTAATTTACGTCCTCAAGTCAAGTGCAAAGAAAGGACTCTCCTTGAATATCAAGAAAACAGTAACAGTGGTGATATCAAAGAAACAGGTAACACCCAAATGTGAAATAGAGATAGAAGGGAAAATTCTTCACCACGTGGATAGTTTTAAATGTCTAGGGACATTTATAACATCAGATGGAAGATGCACAGCAGAGATTAAGAGCAGAATAGGGCAAGAAAAGGCTACATTAAAAAAAAATGAGGAATATCATATGAAATAAGGCAATATCATTGAATGTAAGAAAGAGAGTGCTAAGGTGCTATATAGAACCTGTTTTGCTGTATGGCTGTGAATCGTGGAATGTAAATGAACAAATTAGGAGGAGATTTGAAGCAACAGAGATGTGGTTCCTGAAACGAATGTTGCGAATTCCTTGGACTGCGAAAGTAACTAACAACGAATGTCTGAATGAGGTTAATGAAACTAGAGCATTATATACAACAATAAGAAAGATGCAAACAACATTGTTTGGTCATGTGATAAGAAGCGAGGCATTGGAGAACATCGTGAAAACTGGAAAGATCGAGGGGAAGAGAGGTAGAGGCCGACCAAGAGAAATGATGCTGGATGGATTGCGACGGTGGCATGGAGGGATATCTTCAGCAGAGTTGATCCAGAAAACCAAAGACCAAGATCTGTGGGGAGTCATGAACGCCTACGCGAGTCGGCATGGCACTTAATGAGGTTGAAGTCAAGGACGAGAAGTCAACATTTTAGTCCAACTGACCGGTGTAGGAGTTTAACCCGCTACCTCGGCAATAGCACATCGGATGTTTAAGAGCGAACGTTCTTATCCATTTTGCCATGCTGGCCCTCTGCGTCTTTTCTGCACTGCGCAGTTTCACTCAATAAATGTGAACTTATGCACGTGTGCGCAATTGGCTAATACAGCACCCCACCTCAAACGAAGCCTACAACAATTGTAATTAAACACTACATTATCTAGGGAGCGGTGGTAGCGTAGCGGCTTAACTAGGGAGCTGCGATATAGTAGCAGCTTAACTAGGGAGCGGTAGCGTAGCGGCTTAACTATAGAGCGGATGTAACGTAGCGGCTAGACGCTGGCCGGCCGTCAAGGTGGTCTTGGGTTCAATGCACATCGGGGCGCTTTCGAATGTTGTCTTGGGACTTAAAGCAACCGGCGTAGTACCGACCACATCAGGCACTTAGTGCCGCCTGGCTCTATGAAAATATAGGTCTGGCTGCATATGTACGATGGGCAGAACACGCATCTCAGAAGGCCATGTTGTTTTGCGTGATTTGGGGAAAGAGAGGGGGGGGGGGGGGGGGGGGGGAGATACTTCTAATATGGAAAACTAACCCTCGTGCAAAATGAGTACAGTGCACTCACTAGTAGCAGCAACTATTATTATAAGTAGTTATCGTACATGTTTGTACTAGGCTTGAGTTCAAAGCTCGAAAAAAATGGTTTGCATATACTTTTACAGGACATCGCTGTCACCATCAGCATCTTTCAGCTGATTGTTGATTTCTTGGCAAGATTACGCTCAGTAGTTTGCCATTGCTTTCTGAGCGACCGGTTCCATACTCTCATAAGTCACTGGCGCCACTCAATCGCTTTCAATTCTCGTGTGCTCACACGTCAACCACGAGAGTATTCGGGGTTACGGAGAAAGTTCAAAGCTTTGAAGCGAAAATTTACATACTGTAGCTATTATTGCTCAGAATTCGAAATCATAGTTGCCGTGGTATTTGCCAGTTGATATTCTAATAGATGCACTGGGTTTGTGTGGATAGTCTACATATACAATAGTCATCCCATTTATAGTCGCATTACACTTTGATATGTCTTTTTGAATGCGTATCGAGTATTCGAATGGCTATGTACGTATTATCAAGAAGGCCAGGAGTTGACCTCAGTTCTGTGATGTTTTATGGTATTTTACTGTATGCGTCTTTTACCGTTGTTTGAGTCTGAGGTTTTAGACCTTTCTCTTCGTAACATTTCTATGTACTGGTACTGAACGTAACTTTGGGAGCCGCCGTGGTCGAATGGCTAGGACGCGTTCCTGTCAGCTCGATGGTCATGTATTTGAATTCGCATCGAAGCGAGCCGTCGTTATTTCACTGACTTGAATTTCCAGGCCGACCCAGCCTATCAAGAATACCAGCGAATTTCCTGGCAAACCACTCGTCCTGCCTGGTAGTATGCATTTCACCCCTCGAGTAAGGACGGATCGGTCTTAAATTATGGGTCTAATATCATATACCCACCAATACCCTGTGGGCTTGGATAAGAGTGCGTTGCTTTTACTTTTACTGATGTTAACCTGGCTAACCGTTCTGGTAATTCTGAGATCTCTCTCCATAATTAATTAGCTTTAGATATAAACGTGCTTCTTCTCATCCACTACTCTGTGAAATCTTTGAAATGTTCTTTCCTGTAATGATGCTTGGTGCATAGATATCTTTCATACTGAATTATCTCATTAGCATACCTTTGGTTGTTTAACTTTTCCAATTGTTCAACTCCACAATTGGTATGGGCTTCATTGCTCCTGTGATAAATCTGAATTCCGTGTATTATAATCAATATTGATGGGGAACTCAAAGGGGTCTAATGACTTGTTTATTTGTAGACGCGAACGTATTATCATTGTTTGATTTGTGTACCTCTTAAGCATTGCCATGGATGTATCTGGTTTCCAACATTCGATTACGTATTTGTCAATTAAATGATCAAGTGCGCTTGTGTGATCTATACTCGCGCTCACACACACACATACACACGCACAATTATCAGTTAATATTCTTTAAAAGTACAGTATACTTATTTGTGCCGCTCTTGAGAGCGGAATTGCGCTGTTATTTTCCTGTCTCATACATTCTAATGTGTGATCCTGTTTGGATTTTTTTTTTTTTTTGGCGCTCACTCACTTTGAACTCAAGCGTAGTTCATAACACTATTTTTATAGTAGTGATGGAGTGGATTCTGCGTGTGGGTTAGTTTTCCCTATTACTAGTGTCCCTCGCCATCAGGCGAACCCACACTGACTTCAGAGGTACTTGTAATTTACGCCCCCAAGTCAAGGACGACAGGTCAACATTTTGGTCCATCTGTCCAGTGTAGGGGATGAACCGCTAATCCTTTTAGGATGATTCTAAATACTAGTTTGGTCACATAACTAAAGAGACTCCCTATTATGTGTTCAGTGACTGTTGTTATTCATAATATTATTACTATTATTATTATATTTACTACTACTACTACTACTACTACTACTACTACTACTACTACTACTACTACTACTACTACTACTACTACTACTACTACTACTACTACTACTACTACTACTACTACTACTGATACTTCTACGACTAATACTATTTCTGTTCCTATTTTTATATACTATTATTATTGTTATTGTTATTATTATTTATATTATATTTATATAATGGCAATTACTATTATTATAATTTTTTTTTAAAGTTAGTTGCATATCCTTTACGGACGCAGCAGTTAACCGCAGCATTTTGTGGCTGTTCGTGATTCCCAAACAAGTTTACGTTAATAGTATTCCATTGCTTTCTGAACGACCGCAATAAATAAATATTTATTATTATTATTATTATTATTATTATTATTATTTTTATTATTACTGCTACCATTATTGTTATTATTATAGACTAAATTATATATTGTTTTATTTACTATTATTATAATGATTGTTATTATTATTATTATTATTATTATTATTATTATTCACTTCTAGGATTATCACAGTTCAAATAAAAGTAATTTTACATTTCACAGATGGAGGATATGGCAAGAACGGTTGGACACCTCAACCAAGTTCCCAGACACAAGGTAAAACACTTGTCTATGTCATAGAGCAGGCTCCTTTGTGTAAATCGATTCAAAACTGTTGACAACACTTTACAACAACACAAGGCAGTAACTTGATTGAATAATATATGACAGAAGCAACGGTAGCTAATCAAGATCAGTACGACGTCTGTCATTGGCGGAATTTACTATCAAATTAAACCATTTACCACGTCTCGAGTCTTTGTAGGCCTTCTCTTTCGCCCCACATCTCTTCTTTCTTCGTCTTGTCGTGTTCTCATGTGCATGAGGTCGCTTATTTTTCTGTCAGAATCTCTTCAGGCGGTCTAGTCAAAAGCAGGGACCCGACCAAAAGACATACAATCCTACAGTCAAAGGATAGGGATCAGACTAATAGAGTCAAAAACCTATAGTCAAATGATAGAGATTAGACTGACTGACTGCCACCTTACCGTCTTGACAGACAATAGTTTGTAAAATGGAGTTATACCTCTCCAAAACACAAAGCCATGGCTGAATTTAGAGACCATGTGTTGCCCTTGCAGCATGGTCCCTCTCTCTGCCTGACTAGTGTACTCTAGAGGAAAGGTAAAACTAATAATTCTGGAACAAGACAAGCTACAGAAGCTGCCAGATCAGCAAAGTAATGCTCTAACTGTCCGCCTGTTGGAGCTTCGATCCTAGACCAGTTGCCAACCAAGGCTTAGAGCCTGGTCTGCCCTGTCATGACATTTAGTCTTTTGGGTTGCATTTTCTCGCACTAGGATAAGGCTTTTTATCCTCCGCCCGAAGCCGTTGGCACAATGTGGGGTGTCGGGTTTGGTAAGCGTCGCCCAACATTCGGCGCTAACAGAAGCAGGTAATAACGTCTACTGTCATACGGTAGCTCAGTCATATCTAACTAAGACCTGACAAACAGGGATATGACAAATGGAGTCAGAAACCAGAGAAGGCCTGACAATGTGTGATGGTTACCTTGTGTGAACAAAGTCGTCATCTATGACAAATCTATAGCAGAGAAGGCAGTGACAATGTATGATGGTTACCTTGTATGAACAAAGCCTTCGTCATCTGTGACAGATCTATGATAGAGAAGGCAGTGACAATGTATGATGGTTACCTTGTATGAACAAAGCCTTCGTCATCTGTGACAGATCTATGATAGAGAAGGCAGTGACAATGTGTGATGGTTACCTTGTATGAACAAAGCCTTCGTCATCTGTGACAGATCTATGATAGAGAAGGCAGTGACAATGTATGATGGTTACCTTGTATGAACAAAGCCTTCGTCATCTGTGACAGATCTATGGCAGAGAAGGCATTGACATTGTATGATGGTTACCTTGTATGAACAAAGCCTTCGTCATCTGTGACAGATCTATGGCAGAGAAGGCCGTGACAATGTGTGATGGTTACCTTGTGTGAACAAAGTCGTCATCTATGACAAATCTATAGCAGAGAAGGCAGTGACAATGTATGATGGTTACCTTGTATGAACAAAGCCTTCGTCATCTGTGACAGATCTATGATAGAGAAGGCAGTGACAATGTATGATGGTTACCTTGTATGAACAAAGCCTTCGTCATCTGTGACAGATCTATGATAGAGAAGGCAGTGACAATGTGTGATGGTTACCTTGTATGAACAAAGCCTTCGTCATCTGTGACAGATCTATGATAGAGAAGGCAGTGACAATGTATGATGGTTACCTTGTATGAACAAAGCCTTCGTCATCTGTGACAGATCTATGGCAGAGAAGGCATTGACATTGTATGATGGTTACCTTGTATGAACAAAGCCTTCGTCATCTGTGACAGATCTATGGCAGAGAAGGCATTGACACTGTATGATGGTTATCTTGTATGAACAAAGCCTTCGTCATCTGTGACAGATCTATGGCAGAGAAGGCCGTGACAATGTATGATGGTTACCTTGTATGAACAAGGACGTCATCTGTGACAGATCTATGGCAGAGAAGGCCGTGACAATGTGTGATGGTTACCTTGTGTGAACAAAGTCGTCATCTATGACAAATCTATAGCAGAGAAGGCAGTGACAATGTATGATGGTTACCTTGTATGAACAAAGCCTTCGTCATCTGTGACAGATCTATGATAGAGAAGGCAGTGACAATGTATGATGGTTACCTTGTATGAACAAAGCCTTCGTCATCTGTGACAGATCTATGATAGAGAAGGCAGTGACAATGTGTGATGGTTACCTTGTATGAACAAAGCCTTCGTCATCTGTGACAGATCTATGATAGAGAAGGCAGTGACAATGTATGATGGTTACCTTGTATGAACAAAGCCTTCGTCATCTGTGACAGATCTATGGCAGAGAAGGCATTGACATTGTATGATGGTTACCTTGTATGAACAAAGCCTTCGTCATCTGTGACAGATCTATGGCAGAGAAGGCATTGACACTGTATGATGGTTATCTTGTATGAACAAAGCCTTCGTCATCTGTGACAGATCTATGGCAGAGAAGGCCGTGACAATGTATGATGGTTACCTTGTATGAACAAGGACGTCATCTGTGACAGATCTATGGCAGAGAAGGCCGTGACAATGTGTGATGGTTACCTTGTGTGAACAAAGTCGTCATCTATGACAAATCTATAGCAGAGAAGGCAGTGACAATGTATGATGGTTACCTTGTATGAACAAAGCCTTCGTCATCTGTGACAGATCTATGGCAGAGAAGGCATTGACATTTTATGATGGTTACCTTGTATGAACAAAGCCTTCGTCATCTGTGACAGATCTATGGCAGAGAAGGCCGTGACAATGTATGATGGTTACCTTGTATGAACAAGGGCGTCATCTGTGACAGATCTATGGCAGAGAAGGCCGTGACAATGTATGATGGTTACCTTGTATGAACAAGGACGTCATCTGTGACAGATCTATGGCAGAGAAGGCCGTGACAATGTGTGATGGTTACCTTGTATGAACAAAGCCTTCGTCATCTGTGACAGATCTATGGCAGAGAAGGCCGTCAATGTGTGATGGTTACCTTTTATGAACAAAGCCTTCATCATCTGTGACAGATCTATGGCAGAGAAGGCCGTGACAATGTGTGATGGTTTCCTTGTATGAAGCTAGCTAAATATTTTAAAATACCAACCATCACTCGTTAGGTAATATGATCAATATTACCATGACCACCTTTACTTCCCAGAACATTGCTTGCTTCCCATTTAAATGGTGTCGACCTGAACATTCTGTTTATTTAAAAAAACAAAACAACATCCACATACATTAAATGGGAATTTGAATACATGCCCACCAGTTCTGCGGGCAACCCTGCTTAGCTCTGTGATAGTGCCACTCCCTTTTCCAGCATGAGTTGTATATAAAATGCTAACACACATTTTAAAGAATACAGTTATAAAGTGTGCCGTGAGTTATCCACGAACTAACAGTTGTATATTTCTATCTCAGATGCTGCATTTCCAAAGTTGGCCTTATCGGGTCCTCCGCCAACAGTCTCAAAACGTAAGTGATTTTAAAGTTTGCTTTGTTTCATTTTGAAACATTCAGTCTGCATTTTCGTAAATAACTCGTGTGAAAATTGGTCAACACTTTGTTTTTCAGATTTACATTGAAAAATAACTGCACTTGTATAAGAGACGCGAGATTTTTAAACTATCTATTTAAGAAATATAAATCTAAAATTGAAACACTGACAACTCAATTCCAGATGAGAAAGAAAACGAAGACGTCCAATTAAATAATTACATCACACTGGCATGTAACAACACCCAGAGCTGAACTGAAGAGCAATGCATACAGTTGGCAGCGGTGTGACGGTTTCATTACCAGTATTTGAGTAACTAACTTATTATGATGATAATGATGATGATGATACATATATGAGTGATAATATAAAGATTTGAATCCAACCAAGATAAAGCATACCCCTCAACATAAATCATATCGAGCAAGATTGTGATTTCGAAACAATCGTTGCTTGCTTGCTTGTGTTCACTGGCTGTGAACTCCAGCGTGAAGTCCTGAATGTCGGATGAATACATCCTGTTGTCCAACATCAATGTGATGTCATATAGGACCTGAGGTTTGCGTGAGTATCCGTTGTCCCATGTCTGGCTCATTGGTGTGCAGACTGGTGGTCCCTCGCCATGCAGGCAGATACTCTCCGACTTCGGAGGAAAACAATCTTTAAATAGCGTTGAATAACTGCATATCAATAGCTTCCAGGAAATAAACAGATCGAAGTATAATCATTGATATCTAGCGTTCATTCACGTTTCACATTGCTGTCGAGATTAACGTAATAAAAAATAGTTAATGTATATAATAAGCTAAAACGTAAAAGATCCTTTTACACACATTAAAGAGTGTTGATTATATGGTACGGGACCTATACTTTTATAGACCAGCAAGCACTCGATGTGTGAAATGGCCATATTCACGCCGGAAACATACAAATACCTGGGTACAATCTTCAACTGCTCCAACATCATAAGGGAAGAAATACAAACTAGAATCAACTCTGGAAATAAGATATACTATGCACTACAACATGTACTAAAATCAAATGCGCTATCTCGTAACACCAAAATCACAATATACAAAACACTGATCAGACCAGTTGTGATGTATGGCTCTGAAACCTGGAGTACAACGAAAGGAGACGAAGCCTTGTTACAAACTTTTGAGAACAAAATTTAAAGACGCATCTTTGGACCCATTAGGGATACACAAAGTGGAGAGTGGAAAAGAAGAAGTAACAAAGACATTTATGATCTGTTTAAGTCCCCGCTAATCACTGGTATCATGAAGGCTAATAGACTACAATGGCTGGGGCATATAGAAAGAATGGAAGATAATAGGGAAACAAAACTCGCTTACACTCAGGAAATAAATGACCGTAGACCCCGAGGTAGACCAAGAAGGCGGTGGAGTGATAATACATATACAGACCTACAAGCACTTGGTATCAACGACTGGCAAGAGAAGGTCCACCAGAGAGACGAATGTAGACGGATTGTATCTGCAGCAAAGAACCTCAATGGCTCGGAACGCTGAAGAAGAAGAAGAATATTTCCCGATGAAATTTCCCAATGATATTTCCTGATACCTAGTTTAGGCTTCGTCGACGTGGGAGACCGTGTCAAATTTAAAAATCCGCCACATTACGTTATTTAGTTAGTTAGTTAGTCTTTCCTCTTGAGCCTAAGGCGGCGCATAGGGCAGAAGTCCTGTCTCTCCATGCTTGGCGGTTCGCTGCTACCTGTTGTAGATCTTGGATATTTACTTGGCCATTGAATGAGCCTTCTCTAATGATGGTTCTACGCAGGGTCTCTCTTGGTCTTCCCCGTTTTCTTTCCCTACTGGTGACCATATGAGGGCTTGGTAGGGGAGTCTTGACTTGTCCATTCTGAGTACATGGCCGATGTAGTTCCAACGGCGTCTTCTTATGAAATTGGATACTGTATCTTGCTTAGTCTCTTGTCTTATTTGCGAATTGGTTCTGAAGTCTGTCCAGTGGATGTTTAGAAGTCTTCTAAGACATTTGTTCTCAAAATTGTCTAATTTTTTATCTAAAGCTACCGTTGATTTCCAACTTTCACATCCATACGTTAACACTGGAATCACACAAGAGTTGAAGATTTTAAGTTTTGTGTGTTTGCTGAGTGTCTTTGACTTCCAGATGTTTGACAGTTTATTGAAGGCACTAGATGCCAGTGCGATTCTAGATGATATTTCTGGTGTTGAGTCCCCTGTAGATGTCATTTTGCTTCCTAGGTATGTAAAGCTGTTGACTTTTTCAAGAACGTAGCTGTTCAATTTGGTGTCATCTGAACTGTTGGTAAGATCAATAGTCTTTGTTTTTGTGGTGTTAATTTGGAGACCAATTTGCCCTGAAACATTTTGGAGGTGGTTTATTTTCTCTTGGGCATCCGGGTGTGTTGAACTCAAAAGCACTATGTCGTCGGCAAAGTCCAGGTCTTCTAGAATTTTGTCAACCCAAAGGATACCCATATTTGTGTTGTTTGTGCATTTGCGCATGACCCAATCGATAGCTATTCCAAAAAGCATCGGTGATAAGACACAACCCTGTTTCACTCCTGTTTCGACTGAGAACCAGTCAGAGTTGCCTGTTTCTGTTCTTACGCAGCAACGTGTTTCTTTGTAGAAAGATTTTATGACGTTGGTATATTTGGTAGGAAAACCATAGATGTTAAGTAGATTCCAAAGTGAAGGACGGTGGATACTGTCGAAGGCTTTTTGAAAGTCGACAAAGTTGGTGATTAATTTCGACTGGAATTCTACGGAGTCTTCAATGATTATTCTGAGGGTGAAAATGTGGTCTATGCATGACCGTTTTGGTCTGAAGCCTGCTTGTTCTTCTCTGAGCCTTTCATCTATCGCCTTTTTCAATCTCTCAAGTATTACGTTATTACTTCCTAAATACTCACAAACAACTTAAACACTATCTATTTAACATTTATTTTATCGACATATGATGCATTCACCGTTTTACACATGGCTCAACTTGATGAGCTGCTAACTGGAAGTTTTATGCTCGTACATTTCAGCTTACGGATCAACGTTTACATCTGTGGGGAAGTCAGGCCTGGAGGTTGGAATACACAGTGCTCAGTGGAGGGCCACACAAGGTATGTCTACCAAATACTGTTGTACCATTATCTACTACTATAATTACTAATACTATTGTTACTATTACTACTACTATTACTACTACTACTACTACTACTACTATTACTACTACTACTACTACTACTACTACTACTACTACTACTACTACTACTACTACTACTACTACTACTACTACTACTACTACTACTACTGCTGCTGCTACTACTACTACTACTACTACTACTACTACTACTACTACTACTACTACTACTACTACTACTTCTACTACTATTGCTGCTGCTGCTGCACCTACGACTACAACAAACACAGCAACAGTGCTACTACTTTACTACTTCTACAACCACTAATACTAATATCACGAAAACTACAACTAATACTACTTTACTGTGTTTATAAACAGTCATTGTTCTGTTTATTATTTATCTCCTAGTTAATGAGCTTAACTTCATGTTTCAAACTGGATTGTTTTCGCTGAGACTTGTTAACACATTTGCAACAGCGTTAGTGTCAAACCATTTAGATGACACAGTTGACAACAAGCATGATTGTCACGTAGTAACTGGAGAAGTATCCTGTTCAAATCTTGTTTTTTTTAAACTTTTATCTTGACCAAGAAAAGCAACTCTGGGATATTATACCCACCCCCACAGTCAGTAAGTGATGTAGCAGATGTGGTATCTCGGACCAATGTAAAAAAAAAGTAGTAGTTCTTTTGTGCACACTGGGCGCGTTAACAATCTCCCAGGTATTGGAAGACGTAAGGAACAGATCGTAATAGACACTGCCCAGGCAGAATTTCTAAAGTACAAAATTAACATAATATTTATGGCAAGCGTGATTCCGGTACACACATATACACAAACATACACACACACTCACTCACACACACGTGTATGTACCCACGTCCTTGCTACGGCGTTCGTGCACTTAGCGTAATCTATGTTAGTGTGATCCAAAAACTAAAGAAGGCGACCACAGCTCTAATTGATTGTGTCACAATGAAGAACTTATCAGGACCATGTGTGAGGTTGTCCAGACATACATCGTTTAATTAGATCAGGTGCAATCTCATTTAGAAGTGGTCAATCGAGACAGCTGTATCAAGTGTGACATCACCTGCACAGTAATCGCTCTTGTAAATAATCCACAATATCCAAATTAATATTTCAGAAAATAAAAAGTAAAGTATATAGCAAGTCACACTCATTGAATGTAACGAAGATAGTACTGAAATGGTACGAAGTGAAGTAATTAAGTAACAGGAATTTTACGAATAACAATGTTACCAATAGTTTTTTTTTTTCTTCTGTTTTTTCGCATATCCTATTACAGGTAATCGCTGTCAACGCCAGCATTTTACCGCTGTCGTTGATTTCTTGGCAAGGTTACGCTCAGTAGTTTGCAATTGCTTTCTGAGCGGCCGGCTCACATATCCCGTAAGTAACGGGATCGGCGAGAACCGCTATCAATTCTCGCGCAGCTGTGTTTGCTCACGTGGATAAATGGGATTATGGAGAAAGTCGCTAACGCCTAAGCCAGGGAGCCCGGCTTTACCAATAGTTCATTCATTCATTCATTCAGTAGCATGTCCTTTGCAGAACCTCGCTCCCATAACAACTTCCGGAAAGCTTCTCGATCACAAGCAGGATGTCCCGCGTCTGATACACCCATCTGGAGATCATCCGCCACATCCTGCACCCATCTTCTCTTTGGCCTTCCTCTTCCTCTCTTCCCAGGCATATACCCTTCCATTATTGTTCTCTCCAAACTTTCGTGGCGTTTCAAGTGACCAAAATACTTCAATTTTCTTTGTTTTATCGTCTTTAATAGCCATCCCTCCTCAATATTCAACTCTTGAAGTATGGATGCATTTGTTCTTTTCTTTACCCAAGATATTCTTAGAACTCGTCTATAACATTTATATTCAAAGGCGTTTATGCGCTGTTCAGCTTGTTTAGTAAGTGTCCATGTCTCACAGGCGTATGTTGCAATGGGAAAGATGCATGCTCTTAAAAATCTAATTTTTGTAGTTCTGTCTGTCCCACTCCATAATTTATTCATCTGTTTTAGTCTTTGAAGAGCAATGGATAGTCGCCGTTTAATTTCTTTCATTGTGTCACCGTTATTGGTAATCAATGACCCAAGATATTCAAAATTTTCCACCACCTCCAATTTTCCCCCATTAATGTATATTTCTTTCTCCATAGTAGTTTTATCTGTATGCATTATCTTTGTTTTTGCTATGTTAAGATATAAGTTGTGATTTTCACTATTCAATTGGGTTGAGGCTATTAGGTTTTCTATGCCATTCTGTGTTGTGGATAGTAATACTGTATCATCAGCATATCGAATCTCTGGTATGTCATGACCGCCGATATTTAGGGCATCATATAGCTCCCTGTTTATATCATCTCTTACATTTCTCATTATATTTTCGGCGTACAGGTTAAACAGATAGGGTGACAGCACGCAGCCCTGACGGACTCCTTGCTTGATGTCAAACCAATCTGATGCCTCGCCATCTATTCTAACTGCTGCTTGTTGGTCTAGATATAGCATTTTTATGAGATGTACTACATGTGATGGGAAGCCCATATTCCTCATGATTTCCCAAAGTTTATGATGTTGTACACAGTCAAATGCCTTTGAATAATCCACAAAACATTAGAATAGGTTTACATTAAATTCTCTGCAATTCTCTATTATTAAACGCATGTTGAATATGTGATCTCTTGTTCCTCTTCCTTGTCTAAATCCAGCTTG
Organism: Cepaea nemoralis; assembly: GCA_014155875.1. Classification (NCBI taxonomy): domain Eukaryota; kingdom Metazoa; phylum Mollusca; class Gastropoda; order Stylommatophora; family Helicidae; genus Cepaea; species Cepaea nemoralis. Next base: position 258,732 of record JACEFZ010007070.1, read on the forward strand.
AACCACGTTAATCTCTTCTTCCATTTTCTTACTAAGTCTTCGCATTATGACTTTCAGTAGAATTTTACTTGCATGACTGATCAGGGCAACAGTACTATAGTTGGTGCATAATTTCAGGTTGCCCTTTTTTGGTATTGGAATGAAGATAGTTCTCTTCCAATCTTTTGGCCATATACCATATTTCCAAATCTTTGTACATAATGCATGATATATGTGTATGCTTTCTTCTCCTCCCGCTTTAATTAGTTCAGCTGGTATCTCATCACATCCAGGTGATTTACCATTCTTCAGGTTCTTTATAGCCCAAGCAATTTCATCTAATGAGGGTTCAGGTTCTGTCTCTACTGTCATTGGCTCATGTATCTCATTCATATCCTCACTGTCACTCATATCATACATTCCACTGCAGCACTCCTGCCATCTTTCTAGAATTTGTCTAGATTCTGTTAAGGTATTTCCCATCTTGTCACAGATAACATTCAGTTGAGGCTGAACATTTCTTGTCAATAACTTCATTTCTTTGAACATTTCATAATCTCTTCCAGCCTTATGATATTGCTCTATTCTGGTACAGCAATCTTGTATATATTGATTTTTGTCCTTTCTTGTGTTCTTTTTTACCAATAGTGCGAACCAAAAATCCGCCTCAGTGTGAATTTGAATCCATGACCACCGGCTTGCGGGCAAGCTTCTAGCAACTACGCCATCTCGACCTCGGATCCTATTAGTTAAAAATGTGAATAGCCAAATCTTGTGATAGCCTTCTTCACTCATACCTGACTATGGGTTGATGTATCCTATGAATAGGGATTCTCCGGTCTCAGTCTGGCGTTCCTATCGGTGGGTTCGTTTCCTCTGCTTGCCAAGGTAGACTGCTTTCATCAAGCCAAACAATACATATGTATTTATTTATGAACTGACTAAGTGACCACAAAGGGTTATCCAATTGATATGTGTCTGGCACTGTTTGTCATCTGTCCTTGAGGAATGTCCCTTGGAATGCGTCATCTCCCATGCAATATAAGCGCATCACACCCAACGCTGTCTAAGCGTGTGTTTGTGTGTGTGAGTGTGTGTGTGTGTATGTGTGTGTGTGAGAGAGAGAGAGAGAGAGAGAGAGAGAGAGAGAGAGAGAGAGAGAGAGAGAGAGAGAGAGAAAGAGAGAGAGAGAGCATTTCAGCATTAGTTACTATGTCCTTCCATGTATATTACATCTTCTCTCTAGGTAGACGTTAAGTGGTTCAAGGTTCACTACGGTATAAATGAGCGCTGATAAAACAGGTCGTGCGTGTCGCAGATATTTTCGTTGACTTTATATTTATGGATTATCCATGCGCATATCGCGAGACGTGCGAACATGAAAATGGCTGCGGGTATGATCTTACGATAATAGCTTTCTGAATTCAAACATCATTTATATACATGGGTTCAGCATGGCCGAATGGATACGAACACTCGCCCTTAAACTTCTGTTATGCTTATGCCGAGATTGCGGATTCAATTCCTACTCAAATGGAAATAAAAATATGTTGACGTCTAATCGTTGACTTGCGGACGTATATTACAGAAGTAGGAGTGGGTTAGCCTGATGATGGCGAGGGACACTTGTATAGAAAAAGCTAATTCACAAAGTAAACATCAGTCCAGTGCACTAGACGTGGTAGGACGTGTATGAACTACGCTTGAGTTCAAAGCGAGCGGCGCAAACAAAACATTATATAAATATATGGATATGTCGGGAATGGTGAAAAGAAAGAAGAGATGAAAGAAATTAAACAAGAGACGGGTGTAAGAATTTGGCCACATTAAAAGATATCACATTCGTGTAAGAGGCTAAAACGAAACAAGGAGTAGACAGTGATACAAGTAGGAGGATAACAAACATAAAACTGGCGAGCAACAGTCTGTGAGCGTACAATAAACGCGGAGATAGACAAAAAATAATTGACCCGTTTCCGAACGATTGATTCTTTAACCTAGATTGAGATACATAGATAGATAGACTACTAAAGAGGAAGCTAATTATTCACAGTGTCAGCCTATGAGCTGGAAAAAAAGGCTATCTGTCCCATCATTGTGGCTGACTACTATTCTATGTCCATTATTTGTTAGCCGTGCTTGTGATATGGGCGTGTATTTAGTGATCGGGCTGGCCGGAAATCGCGAATTCGTGTTTGGTTTCCTACAAGAATCACAATGTTGGCCTGAAATACGAGTCATGGTGGTCACGTGCTCTATCATGTTCTCTCAGCCATCCACGGAGCTATATCAAAATACTACAGGCTCGTTCTTCTTTGGGTTGGCCGTTTCATCGATTAGTCCCCTACTGATCTTTGCCATTCCGCGCTTCACGTGTCCTGTTTTCACAATCACCCATCCACTCCCTTCCCGCAGCAAGTGAACATCTCATAGCACTTTATTAATGTTTATGCTCCCGACCCTCTTCCCCTTTCAGTCAACTGCGCTGGGGGGAGTGACAGAATAAGCTGCGAACTTGCGGCACAAAATAATCGATCAATTAAAACGTAGTCGATCTTGATGATATTATGAACAGGGCTAGGAAGTCCATCAGGCAGCTCTAGCAACCACGGCAATATTTCTTGATGATGGCGATCGTTGCCTGAATCCCCTCAAGCTGACATCCTAATTCCTTGTCACTTCATGCATGACGCGCCGTGTCACAATAGAGTGGATTGGGCTGAATAGCGCTGCGTCTTAGTGATAATCCATGTATTTAGTTCCACAGGGTGCCAAGCATCAAGTCCGCTCATAGAAGTCTGTGCTCTTGGTTCTTGGGCTGAACGTAGACGTTTACCGCCGATATCGCCTTGCGTTTGACATAGATTTTCTATGCTTAGAATTTTTCTAACTCATGTGTATGTGTTCCAATGAACCGTATATTTGGGTGTGTGTGGATGAGTGAGTATGTGTTGCGAGCGAGAGCCTTTATGCGTACATGCATGTAAAAATACAATCATGCTTGCATACATATAATCAAGCATAAAACATACATACAAACATATATCCATATAAATACACATACGTATATATTTTATACCTAATGGAAACAAGAAGACTCAACAAAAATAATTCTGCCAAATATGAAGAAATCCACAGACAAGTCAGAATATTAAGTAAGGCGGCAAAAGAAGCATAACTTGAGGAAAAGTACTTAAAATATTGAAAAACAACACAACATTCAAAATACCAAATTGGTGCACAAAAGAATTCAGGAACTTACTAATAAAAGAACAAGAACATCAGCAGGCTGTCTAGAAACTAAAGATGGCAAAATCATAATAGAAAAAGATCAGATTATACATGTATAGACAGATTATGTGAAAAACCTTTATGAGGATAACAGAGAGGAACAGTATGATATTAGATTTAATAATGAAGGACCACCAATTTTGAAGATGGAGGTTCGAAATATTCTTAAGCATGTGAAAGCTTTCAAGGCCCCCGGTGCAGATAACATCACAACAGAAATGATTAAAGCTTTAGAAGAATATGGACTAGATCAAGTCACCAGACTGCTGAACACATTATATGATACTGGAGATATACCTTCTGAATTATGTAACTCTGTATTTATTGCAATCCCAAAGAAATCAGGAGCCTTGGAATGTGATCAACATAGAACAATTAGTATAATGAGTCACATCACAAAGATTTTGCTACGAATTATCATGCAAAGAGTGAGGAAGAAATTACAACCTGAAATAGGGGAAGAACAATGTGGGTTTGTAGAAGGAAAGGGTACAGTAAATGCTGTGTATATGCTGCGAACAGTTATTGAACGTGCTATAGAAGTAAACAAGGATATACATCTTTGCTTTATTGACTATACAAAGGCTTTTGATAGAGTTAGACATGTCAACATGGTGGATATGCTTGCAGATCTACAAATTGATGGGAAAGACATTAGACTTATAAAAAACATATATTGGAAACAACAAGCTGCCATAAGGATTGATAATGAAGTGGGACAATATCAGCCTATTAAGAGAGGTGTTAGGCAGGGATGTGTAATGTCTCCAGATCTTTTTTCCCTGTACAGTGAAAATATTTTCAGAAATGTAGAAGATATAAATGGAATCAGCATTGGAGGACGAAACATCAATAACATTAGATATGCAGATGATACAGTATTGATTGCAGACAATGCGCAGGATCTGCAACAATTAGTAGATGCGGTTGTTGTACACAGTGAGCAGCTGGGGTTAGAATTAAATTGTAAAAAGACACAGGTTATGGTCGTCACTAGGAAGAACGAAGTACCACAATGTAATATACAAGTAAATGGGAATATTCTTCAACAAGTGAATCGATACAATTATCTCGGAACAGTCATAACATCTGATGGGAGATGCCTTGAAGAGATTAGAACAAGAATCGCCATGGCGAAAGTAGCCTTTAGCAAGATGAAATACATTCTGACCAATAAAAAGATGTCAATTGAAACGAGAAAAAGAGTGTTGAGGGGATACATAGAGCCTGTTCTTTTGTATGGATGTGAAACTTGGACAATGTGCAGTCAAGCTGATAAACATCTGATGGCTGCAGAAATGCGGTTTCTGAGGAAAATGCAAAGAATACAATGGACAGATAGAAAACCCAATGACAAAGTACTACAGGAGACAAATCAAAATCGTAAATTGATTAGAGAAATTAGACTTAGACAGTCAAAATTGTTTGGACATGTTATGAGAAGAAATGGATTGGAGAACTTGGTGACAACTGGCAAGATCGAAGGGAACAGACCAAGAGGAAGACAGAGAAGAAAATACCTGGATGGTTTGGCCACATGGCATGGACGAGGCAGGAACACTGAGCTGATCCACGACTCTGGTTTTAAAAAAAACTGTCATTTACTGCCAATATTATACCTTGCGGTGTATGGCAGAGGGGTCTTTGAGCCTGAGGAATTAAGGCCGCCTGGCTAGTGCAGTCGCCGCGAACTGTGCAGGTTAGGATTTTCTTTTTGCCCCCGACAGAAAATAATCCGACACCTTACCGAGGGATCGAACCCGGGACTCCCGAATGAGAGTCCGGCGTTCTAGCCACTCGGCCAGCCGCTCCTCGACTCTGGTGATAGAGTGAAATGGCGAGTCATGACCGACCATGCTTTCCGGCATGGCACATGATTGATTGATTGATATGCACACTAACACACACACACACACACACACACACAGAGAGAGAGAGAGAGAGAGAGAGAGAGAGAGAGAGAGAGAGAGAGAGAGAGAGAGAGAGAGGGAGAAGAAGGGGGAGGGGAATACCAACATTTATGAATAGCATCTAAGATAGTGAGTACATTCATACGCCAGCCGGCATGGCACTTGATAATTATGAAATATTAGGAGTCATGTAAACAAGATTTCCCTAAGAATTATGAAAAGAGAAAGAAATCACTATTAAGTCAGAATGTACTGGGTATAAGTGTCTTACTATTGATTAACTTTCTGGTATAAGTGTCTCATTATTGATTAACTTACTGGGTATTGTTGTCTTACTATTGATTAACTTACTGGCTATAAGTGTCTTTCTATTGATTACTCTCGGGTATAAGTGTCCTTCTATTGATTAACTGATTGGGGTTAAGTGTCTCACTATGGATTAACTTACTAAGTATAAGTGTCTTACAATTAATTAACTTATTAGATATAAGTGTCTTCCTCTTAGTTAATTTACTGGGTAACTCCACACAGACAAAACACCTGCCAGGCAATAATAATACCTAAAACTAATGTCTCTGTTAATTCTTGTTGTTAAGTAATAGTTTGAATGCCAATAACATTGTCCCAAAACTGTGAATCTAGCTAGCCTTCTGGGTTTGAACAAAAATATTTCATTGGAATGATTCGAACAACATGTGTATGTTTGTCTTGCTTCTTACGCTTAATAGGCATTATATCAGTGTGTCTTTTATACACATAATTGTATATTCTAGTTGCATATCATTTTCAGGACGTCGCAGTGAATACCAGCAAGTTTACGTTCAGTAGTATGCCATTGCTTTCTGAACGACAGGTACTCATAACATTTCGTAAAAGAACCAACGCAAAGCGGTCTGCTGCCAAATCGCCCGTAGCTGTGTTTCAAGTGCGGGTATGCGGGATTACGAACCTAGTCCATAACCCTTTCTCGCAGCCGACTAATTGTATATAGACCACGATAATCCCAGAATAAAATGGCCTTCGGATATGAACATTGCGCACACGCTAGGATCTACGCTAAGTCAAATGAGTAGATTAATTCCTTACCTACTCGCTGCCGGTTTTCCCTACCACACATATATCCTATACTTTTCACAGGTAATTAGGCCCATTTCAGCAATTTGTTAGTTAGTACGCTGACAATTAACAATTAAAACATTGGTCGGCAACTGGTCTAAGATGGAAGCTCCGATAGGAGGACAATTAGAGCATTGCTTTGCTGATCCGCCAGCTTCTGTAGCTGGCCTTGGTCCAGTCGTATTGGTGTTACCTTTCCTCTGGAGTAAGCCAGGCAGGCCGAGAGAGGGATTACGCTGAATACACAACATGTGGTCTCTTAATTCATCCCAGGCTTTGTGTTATGGAGAAGTATAACTCAACGTTTACTAGCTATCGTCTATCAAAACGCAAGGTGCCAATCATGACAATGAAATTTCTAAGATATGAAAGGGAAACATGACCAGCCTCGGTCAAATCCCAGCCTGTCCGTATATGTGTGGTGAATCAATGCCTGGTTACATTCTGATATGCCTCTTAACATATGTGTATTTCTAGTGCCAATCCTACACACTTCGTTATTGATTCCTCTTTGAGGAACCACAGTGCCGAGAAAGTAATACGTCGGTACCGAACCGGGAAGAACGGTTCTACACAAACCCCACTCCAGTTTATGAAAGTCGGTTTTAGGGCTCAGACGATCTGAAAGCCGAAGAGTCGTATTTATGAGGCAAACCCCCAGTCTTCGAGGGGATTCACAAACACATCCACCACCGCCAACAGCAACAACAAATAAACAGCTAGCTAGGTATATGGAAGGTATATAGGGTACACATTTACCAATCATCACAGTGACCACAAAAGCAACATTCCCAGGAGGTGCAGCTTTGCATTTATCAGGTACATAACTGCATTCGTATGTAACAGGAGGTTTTAGCAGAAACGGAAATAAGCGATAACAAGAAGCTCCAAGAATGCATTAATTATTATATTAATATTTATTCTTTCCTTTACCAGGTTCCGGTCAAATCCAACTGTGGCAGTTCCTCCTGGAGCTGCTCTCAGATTCAGCCAACGCTGGGTGTATCACTTGGGAGGGCACCAACGGCGAGTTCAAACTGGTCGACCCGGATGAGGTAGCCCGGAGATGGGGTGAGCGTAAATCTAAACCAAACATGAACTACGACAAACTGAGTCGGGCGTTGAGGTATTACTACGACAAGAACATCATGACCAAAGTACACGGAAAACGCTACGCCTACAAGTTTGACTTTGCTGGGCTTGCTCAAGCCATGCAACCATCCTCAACAGACCCATCAGCTTATAAATATCAACAGGACTATTTGATGTCCCCGTACCAATACCATCACCACCACCATCACCACCACCCGCACAATCAGAAACTGAACTACTTGAATCCTCACTCACCACTCTCCAACTCAGCCACGCCGAGTTTGTTTCCGCCACCTTCCAGCTACTGGCCGGGAAGTCCGGGTTCGAATCTCTACCACAATATTCCCAACCACCACATGCCTCCTCATCCTGGACACATGGCACCACCTTTACCCTACTACCCGTATGATAGATGGGAAGCTTGACGATCAATGTGTATGCAAGAACAAAGTGACCTGTGTTGGCATAGCTGGTGTACAGGAACATAATCTACAAGGTGATTTTATCTCCAGCCGGTATACAGGAACATGACAATCACAGTGATTTGTAGCTCCAGCTGGTATACAGGAACATGACAATCATAGTGATTTGTAGCTCCAGCTGGTATACAGGAACATGTCAAACGCAGTGATTTGTAGCTCCAGCTGGTATGCAAGGACATTGCCAACAACACGGTTTGTATATCCAGCTGGTATACAGGAACATAATCTACAACGTGATTTTATCTCCAGCCGGTATACAGGAACATGACAAACACATGAATTTGTAGCTCTAGCTGGTATGCAAGGACATTGCAAACAACACGGTTTGTATATCCAGCTGGTATACAGGAACATAATCTATAAAGTGACTTTTATCTCCAGCTGACATACAGGAACACACTCAGCAACGATGGTTGTAGCTCCAGCTGGTTTGCATGCACATAATTAACAATGTATTTTGTATCACCAGCTGATTTAAAAGAACATATCAACAACGTGAGTTATACGTTCAGATTGTATATCCAAGAATCACCAACAAATCTGTTTGTATGTCCAGCTTGTATGAACGGATAATATTCATCAAAGTGATTTGTGTCTCCTGTTGGTATACAGGAATATAATCCGCAACGGGGTTTGCATTTCCAGCTAGTGAATAAGCACATAATAAACAATGTGATTTGTATCTCCGGCCGGAGGTTTATAAGGACATCCTCAACAACGTTATTTGTATCCCCAACCGATAGGTGTCTGATCTCATCTCGTCTCATCAGGTTCTTCTTGTACCTTACGATGTCGAGGTGAAGTATAAACAGCGGGAGAGTGCCCAGTTATGGGCTTCATGTATCGATATTCCCATTGACTGCTATTCCCTGCGACCATCGTTTACGTGGTCGGCCTCTTCCTTTGCTTCCATCTGATCTGTATATCAATTGCTTGTTGTGGTATACTGTTAGTTGGTAACCTACTTGCATGGCCGAACTATTTAACCTGCTGCCTTCTAATAAAGTCTAGCGCAGCTATAACCCCAACTTTAACACTAATTTCTTCATTTTTGAACTTGTCTCTTCTTGATAAATTGAGTATTCTTCTCAGGAATCTCATTTCTGTTGTTGTGATTTTTCTTTTCTCTTTTTCTGTCATTGTCCAGGTTTGGCATTAGTAACATAGAGTTGGTAGGAAGATTGTGTTGTAAAGTACTTTCTTAGTAATTATTGACACATGTTTGTTCTTTAGTATTGATGCCATTTGTTCAATGAGTTGGTTTGCTTATTGCATCTATTTTCAATCTCGTCTTCCGATTTGCCATTTGATGATATTATACTTCCTAGGTACTTGAAACTCTTTACTTGTTTCAAGGGATGTTCGTTTGGGTGAATTGTTGTTGTTTTTTCTTCTTTAGTTATAGTCATTACCTCTGTTTTACTTGTGATAATGTTATTGTTATGTCCCCTATTCATGTGGTCTTGTAATTCAGCTTCTGATTTTGCTATTAGTGCTTGGTCGTCCGCAAACAGGAGTTCTCTAATGGTAACATTTGCAAATGGTTCTTCTTCTGTGTTCTCGTCATGCACTGTTCTTGCGGTCTCTGTTCGGCTGGTTTCTTTACATATGTTGTCTATATATGTTATGAACACGAGAGGGGACAGGACACAACCTTGTCATACTCTGGATCTTATGGTGAAGGGTTCTGAGTGTCCTTCAGTTGCTCTCACTGTGCATTAACTTTTGTTGTATAAGCTTCTACATAAGTTTGTTAGATGTGTACTCACTCCATATTGTCTAAGGATTTCCCACAGCTTTTTTTGTATCTACTCTATCAAATGTTTTTACTTGGTCGACAACAGCTAAGTAGAGTGTTTCATTGAATTCGACTGATTTTTCTATAAGTTGTCTAAAGGCAAAAATGGCATCTGTGCATCCTTTATTTTTCCTAAACCCAAGTTGTGTTTCTCTTAGCTGGGGTGCTATAGTAGTTCGTAATCGTTTCTCAAGAATTTTGCAAAATATTTTCCCAGTATGACTCAAAAGGGAAATGCCTCTGTATTGTGTACAGTATCCTTTGCTGCCTTTGTTTTTTCCAAACGGGGATAATTATGGCGTTTCCCCAGTCTCGTGGTGTCTGTTGTTCTAGCCAAACATGGTTGAACAGTCTATGTAGCCATGTTTTTCCTACTTCTTTTTGCTGCTTTAATTAGTTCATTTGGTATTTCATCTTGTCCCGGTGATTTGTTCAATGGGACTAATCTGAGGCTTCTATAGTTTCTTCTTTCAGTATGTCTGGTTATAGCTCTTCGGTGGCATCTGTGTCAGTTTCTTGAATTCCTATGACATCAGATGGGATGTTGAGAAGTTGTTCGAAGTGCTGCTTCCATCTTATTAGGATTTGTTTTTGTTCACTTTTGGTTCTCCATTTTCGTTGTTAATTATTTCAGTTGGGTCAAAGGGTTCTCCTCTGGTTCTCGTTGCACTTATCTTTCTAAAGAAGTTTCTAGTTGCCTCCTTGTAGTTTTTATTTAGAGTTTCTCCATAATCCTCTCAGTCTTTTTGTTTTTCTCTCTTTACTATTCTATTCACTTGTCTTCTCGCTATTCTATATTATATGTAATCGCATTCCTGTTTGCTCTTCGACCACTTTGTATATTTTTCCTTTTTGTCTTTTACAGCTTTCTTTACTTCTGCGTTCCACCAACATGTCATTTTCCTTATCCGCGTTTTTCGTTTTTTCGTGGTTCCATATGTTATTTTTCCCGTATTTAAAATGCTTGATTTGAACATCTCCCATTCTTCTTCCACTGTCTTTCTTTCTATAGGTAATTTTACAAAGACTTCAGTTAGCTCTTTTTCATAATTTTCCCTCACTGCCTCATCTTTGAGATTTTTTAAGTTTACTGATTCTCATGGCATGTTTTTTCCTGGTCTTTGCTTTCTTCTACTGATGGTCTTTATTGTGGCAACGACTGCTTTGTGGTCTGTGTTTATACTTAAGTTGGGCACTGCCCTTGAATATATTTCTCTTTCTGTTATTTCTTGTTAATATGAAATCAGTTTGGCTTTTAGTATCTAGATCGTTCCATTTATACCATGTGTATATTTGTGAGTCGTTGTGTTTATAGAATGTTTTTGTTGTATAGAGTTCGTGTTGCATGAATAGCTCTAAAGGGCTACTTCCGTTATCATTTCTTTCATTATGTTGGTCTCCATATGCTCCAAGATGTTTTTCTATGCCCCCTCTGTTGTGTCCTAGTCTTGCATTGAAGTCTCCCATAACTATGATGTTTTCCTGCTTATCTATTTCATTTAGCATGTCATGAATTTCTTCGTAGAATTTCTCACATTCTTGCTCATTATTGTTTGTATTATATGGTGCGTATATGTGTACATATGTTGTAATTGTTTTTTCTTTTATTCTCACTGTTATGATTCTTTCTGATATATATTTTATGTCTAGTATTCCTCTTGCTAGCCGTTGTTCAATGACTATTCCCACACCTTTTCTTACCCTTTCCTGCTGTTCTACTCCAAAGTAGACAAACGTGTAATTGTGGTGGATCTCCTTGCATTCTTCCCCCTTTATTCTGGTGTCCTCTATTCCCATCAGTCCCATTTTCCTCTCTTTCATTGTTTCTATAAGTTCTTCTTCTTTGCTATTAAAACTGCAGACGTTCATTGCGCCTATTTTGTGAATGGCTGATCTATCTTGTAGTCCATTAACGTTGCCGGACCTATAACCATTAGGGTCAGTCCGTTTATACTTCTTAGTTTTTCTACGAGCAGTATGAAGATCGCCTGCCGGCTTTCTAGGCCAGTCGCAGGTTGAGGACAAAAATCTGACCATAGGGAGTCCATCCCCTATGGCGAGCCATATCCCTCTTAGCCCATGACCTCGCGGTCATGGTTTCCCAATCTGCACCACGTGGAGGTGGGATTGACTTGAGTAGTCTGCGGGTCATCGGCAGGCTACTAATTTTCACTTTTCACCCCTCCTGGGAGAGGCTAGCTGATCCTAACCCTGCTGGCTGCAGGGCCAGGCACAGTCCACACCTTGTTTTCCTACGAGCAGTATAAGGACATAATCAACAGCGTGGTTTGTATCTCCGGCCGGTAGGTGTATCAGGACATCATCAGCGTGATTTGTATCTCCGGCCGGTAGGTGTATCAGGACATCATCAACGTGGTTTGTATCTCCGGCCGGTAGGTGTATCAGGACATCATCAACGTGGTTTGTATCTCCGGCCGGTAGGTGTATCAGGACATCATCAACGTGGTTTGTATCTACAGCCGGTAGGTGTATCAGGACATCATCAACGTGGTTTGTATCTCCGGCCGGTAGGTGTATCAGGACATCATCAACGTGGTTTGTATCTCCGGCCGGTAGGTGTATCAGGACATCATCAACGTGGTTTGTATCTCCGGCCGGTAGGTGTATCAGGACATCATCAACGTGGTTTGTATCTCCGGCCGGTAGGTGTATCAGGACATCATCAACGTGGTTTGTATCTCCGGCCGGTAGGTGTATCAGGACATCATCAACGTGATTTGTATCTCCGGCCGGTAGGTGTATCAGGACATCATCAACGTGGTTTGTATCTCCGGCCGGTAGGTGTATCAGGACATCATCAACGTGGTTTGTATCTCCGGCCGGTAGGTGTATCAGGACATCATCAACGTGGTTTGTATCTCCGGCCGGTAGGTGTATCAGGACATCATCAACGTGGTTTGTATCTCCGGCCGGTAGGTGTATCAGGACATCATCAACGTGGTTTGTATCTCCGGCCGGTAGGTGTATCAGGACATCATCAACGTGGTTTGTATCTCCGGCCGGTAGGTGTATCAGGACATCATCAACGTGGTTTGTATCTCATCTCCGGCCGGTAGGTGTATCAGGACATCATCAACGTGGTTTGTATCTACAGCCGGTAGGTGTATCAGGACATCATCAACGTGGTTTGTATCTCCGGCCGGTAGGTGTATCAGGACATCATCAACGTGGTTTGTATCTCCGGCCGGTAGGTGTATCAGGACATCATCAACGTGGTTTGTATCTCCGGCCGGTAGGTGTATCAGGACATCATCAACGTGGTTTGTATCTCCGGCCGGTAGGTGTATCAGGACATCATCAACGTGGTTTGTATCTCCGGCCGGTAGGTCTATAAGGACATCATCAACGTGGTTTGTATCTCCGGCTGCTATATAATAACATAAGCAACAACGAGGTGTGAATCTTCAGCTGGCGTATTTAAAACAATCCCGACGCTACTTCCTGTTATGAGTCTTATGTGATAGGACCACAGCATTTTGTTACGTTGATAATCTCAAGTGCGCTGTCAGACGTTGGACTCGTCGCCTGTTAAGGGTAGGAAAAGATTGACAACCTATGCCTCCGTGCATTCGGCTACAAAATGAAATGTTCATATCACATCTCAGCCCATGGTAAGAAGTATATCTAGCTCTATCGATATGCGAACATGTTGAAAGTCTGTGACGTTATCTACCGGAGATGATATAGTGAGCCATCTTTAAGAATATCGGACAGAAATGTGACAGTTTATAGGCAGATAGGGGATAGATTTAAGTCTCCTGTGGCCATTGGAAGTTTATTTCGAGTATATCAGGCGTACTGAATTAATGACATTAACTATTAGCGAGTGATGTTGGGCGCTACAAACAATATTTCGTCCCTCCCTGTCATGTCTAATTTATGACATCGAAATAATTTGAAGTCGATGTTAGTCTTATGATTATGTCAAATGGCTTTGATGATTATATTCAATAGCTTTGATGATTATAATCAATAGCTTTGATTATTATGTTCGTAGTGACTACAGAAATATATCGCTGTATTAGGGTGATAGAAATAGGACATAAAATGGCCAGTGGACATGTCTGTGGGAAAGTAAAGTTGTCAAACTGAATACTGACTATATGACTTATACAAAACTCCTTTCCATTCTTATCCGAGAAAGCTAGGTATCCGATCGATACCCAAGATATCAAGTGGGCGTGTAATATAAGAATATTTAGATTTTGCAGTTGAAGTTGCATATCCTTTACAGGACGTTTTGGCTATTTGTGATTACTGGGCAAGTTTACGCTCAGTAGTTTACAAGTGATTTCTGAACGACCGGTACTCATATCAGTATGTGGGAACCAACGCAAGGCGGCCTGCTGCCAAATCGCTGTTTAAAAAAGCAATATGCGGGATTATGAACTGCATTCGCAACACCTTCGCGCAGAGGCGGCAGATGTTGCAGTAGTGGGATGACCATGTTCCCACAATACTTCACTTGACTGCAGACGGCACCCAAGGTGTAGAATCTCTTTGGTATGGAAAACTGTGTCAGGTGATACTCAGTTCTGTGCATGTTAACACAACAGTCATTCCCTAACTTAAGAACCTTGTCAGCGCCCTGAAATCCTGTACAAGGTAATTTCAGTAACGCAGCAAGTCAGTATTGTTAACTCATTTGTTACAAGAAGCCAGTTTCTGTGTCTATGCACGTTTTACATTTATTAAGATATGGTCATAATTTTTGGAATTTCCGGTGTTTGGGTAGTTTTCGCTCACTTACATTGATTAGTGCAGCCTCTACTTGCTGCTCTTATCCATTCGACTATGCTGTTAGTTTGATTCTGAATTTCAAATTACAGTTTTATTATGCCGGTCTCTCTGGCTGTGGGGTTACAACACTTTCTCTCTGTAATCCCGTTTATCACGCAGAGTCTCGTAGCGGAGCGAGAGCTGAGGCGGTTCGACCCCCGCTCGTGACTTGCGGGATACTGAGCCGGCCGCTCAGAAAGCAATGGCAAACTACTGAGCGTAATCTTGCCAAGAGATCAACATACAGCTGAAAGATGCTGGTGTTGACAGCTAAGTCCTGTAAAGGATATGCAAAAAAACAAAAGAAGTTTTATTATAAGATCATGAAATAACTTTGCTGATTTACTCTCGAACCCATAATACAGAAGCTTGTGTCTTGCGTCTGTGACATTTTCGGAGGTCAAAAGGTCTTTAATGGAACACGTGCACGTGTCAAAGATTTTCCTTGTCCCTGAGAAGTAACCAAAAACAAAAAGAACATTAACTTGCCTCAGCAAAATATTATGATACCACGATAAAGACATTATAAATATTTGAGTGGCACGGGTGTTTTCATGAAAAATAACGAGTTGAGAGATCCAAGCTGATGAAGCAATACCTAGCAAAGCACAATGTGATTACACTAGAACGTACTCAACATACTCCTGTTCTGACTCGTTTTTCTTGTTCTAGTTTTTCAATTTAGGAACTGGACAGGAGTAATTTATGGGTGCTTTGGATATCATTAAGATGGCTACTGGGAATGTTTCTGGGAAAGTAAACCTACCTAACGTAATATTTATCACATCAATTATACAAAATTTGTCATTAGGTCACATTCTACCCAGGTTGATGTCTGCTTTAAGGATTTGCCATGGATATATGCCAACTGCCCGACCTTGATGACAGTAATATAGACCGAACATGACATATCAGTATCAGTCGCTAACAATTTGTTAGTAACAAGATATTCTCAGCATGCCTTAGTGACATGTAAACTAGTGTATTGTACTTTACATCACAGATGTCATTACTACATTATTATTTCTGTGATGCTTACATGTAGATAGATATGATTTCATATGTAATTATAATAACACATTGAAATTACAACATGAAATGAAATACCACGTCTTGGTCATGACATTCTTAGAGTGGCCGAAATGCAACAGGTGTGCAAGACTGAGCGATTTGTCAAAGCTGCTCGAAAGTGTGTTTTCTGATTTTGTGAAACATGTTCTGCCTGACTCTGTCTATTGCCACTAGACTATTACCTGCTGCTGCCCACATATGTCCACCTGGACATCGGTTGGAGTCAGTTGACAATGAAATACCTGACACCAGCGGAACAAACATTATTAACCCAGGCATAATCCCAGCCAGACTGCACGAGCCAAGCCAAATCCTGATGTCACATACAACTAATATGCCACTCCGCAGTTCCAGTTCTGGTACTAAATACACCGGTGGTTGTTTAGCTTGGAGAGGAGAGAGTAAGTTCACACAACGGACCTGGAGATCATACTTTGCTACGGGATCGGGAGAAAAGTCTCTTCATTAATCTCATTTCGATAGATGCAAACATTTTCCAGGGCTCACACGAAGTCAGCGACTATACACGCGAGTTCAAGTTCTAGAGGGTTCAACACCAGCCAACAGACCAACAGACTAAACTCGCTGCGTCTAATCATCATCATTCTGTTTAAAAGCATCTATCATATTTACAGTTAATGTCCAAAATGGAAAAACAAAGTATTCCTCCGAAGTCGGAGAGTGTCTGCCTGTACGGCGAGGAACCACCAGTCTGCACACCAATAAGCCAGACATGGGACAACGGATACTCACGCAAAACTCAGGTCCTTGTATGACATCACACTGATGTTGGACAACAGGATGTCTTCATCCGACATACAGGACTTCGCGTTGGAGCTCAAGCCAACGAACACAAGCAAGCAAGCAAGCAAAACAAAGTATTTGTCAGCAGGGTGATCAATCCCAGTCTGTCTGATTGCTTGTCTGTCTGTCTGTTTCACTGTATGTTTGTCTGTCCGTCTGTCTCTCTGCCTCTGTCTTTTTTTTGATTTGTCTACAGACAATGCCAAAACTTGGAAAAGTTTGTCAGCAGTATGACCAATCGTGGAGAAGCACAAGATAAGGCGTGTAACATTCTGTCGTGGAGTGCTAGAAATAAAACCATAAAGGGTAACATTAACTGAATAAATTAACAAAGTCAATTAACTTAATACGCTGAAAAACGTTGTCAAGATAAACAGTTATATAGAGCAACAAAGCAGCATTAAGCAATATAGCAATACATTTGCAAGAACACATATCCATATAAGGAGAATCGCATATCCGCAATCTTCAATTCAGATACTAATGATTTTAAGTTAGGGAAAAGGTGTATTCTTTAGGGTAGAACACAATCATATTTAATCTATACACTGTGGAATAGACTACAATGGCTGGGGCATATAGAAAGAATGGAAGATAATAGGGAAACAAAACTCGCTTACACTCAGGAAATAAATGACCGTAGACCCCGAGGTAGACCAAGAAGACGGTGGAGAGATAATATACATACAGACCTACAAGCACTTGGAATCAACGACTGGCAAGAGAAGGTCCACCAGAGAGACGAATGGAGACGGATTGTATCTGCAGCAAAGAACCTCAATGGCTCGGAAAGCTGAAGAAGAAGAAGAAGAAGACTGTGGAATAGACAAGTATAACATTAGACATTAATATGAAAAACATTTAAAGCACTATTTAAGAGTGGGAGATCCGGTAGAGCAGTGGGAAGGCGCTTTCCTGCTGACCCAAAGGTCATGTGTTCGAGTCTCATTCGAGGCAGGCATTTATTCTGTAACTGATTCAGTGCTAAACAAAAAAGTAGGTGTGGATCAATCCTAGAACAAAGACACATGAACAGGTAATATAATGTAAATGTCTATTCAGTGTGCATTAAAATTGCAGAAGATACCACGAAACGAAACATTTAACACGATGTCCAATATTTGGCGATATATCGACCTTCTGCCCAATTGGGAAGTCACATTTAGAGATATATCATCCTTCGGCACTGGATCAGTTAATTTGCCTGGACTTACAAGTCGAACTAACCTTAAATGGGTCACAGGAAATGTCTTGGGTAGTAAAGTCAACCGGTGTGATATTGGCCATATCACATATCGATTGATTGGTCTGTACAACAATGGGGCTATCACTATACACCCAGCTCGTCTCAAGGCGTGTTCTTAACTTGTTCTGCTGAACATATATCCAACATCTATACTTATTCTACTGTACATATATCCAACATCTATACTTGTTCTGCTGTACATATATCCAACATCTATACTTGTTCTACTGTACATATATCCAACATCTATACGTATTCTACTGTACATATATCCAACATCTATACTTGTTCTACTGTACATATATCCAACATCTATACTTGTTCTACTGTACATATATCCAACATCTATACTTGTTCTACTGTACATATATCCAACATCTATACGTATTCTACTGTACATATATCCAACATCTATACTTGTTCTACTGTACATATATCCAACATCTATACTTGTTCTGCTGTACATATATCCAACATCTATACTTGTTCTACTGAACATATATCCAACATCTATACTTGTTCTACTGTACATATATCCAACATTTATACTTGTTCTACTGTACATATATCCAACATTTATACTTGTTCTACTGTACATATATCCAACATCTATACTTGTTCTACTGTACATATATCCAACATTTATACTTGTTCTACTGTACGTATATCCAACATTTATACTTGTTCTACTGTACATATATCCAACATCTATACTTGTTCTACTGTACATATATCCAACATCTATACTTGTTCTACTGTACATATATCCAATCTTTTTACTTATTCTACTGTACATATATCCAACATCTACACTTGTTCTACTGTACATATATCCAACATCTATACTTGTTCTACTGTACACATATCCAATCTCTGTACTTGTTCTACTGTACACATATCCAATCTCTGTACTTGTTCTACTGTAAACATATGAAATATCTGTACCTGTTCTACTGTACACATATGAAATCTCTGTACTTGTTCTGCTGTACATAAATCAAATCGTTGTACTTGTTCTGCTGTACATATATCAAATCGTTGTACTTGTTCTCCTGTATACATATCATATCTCTGTACTTGTTCTGCTGAACATGCATAAAATCTCTGTACTGGTTTTACTCACCATATATCCATTCTCTTTACTTGTCCTACTGAACATATATCCATTCTCTTTACTAGTTCTGAACACATATCCGATCTGGTCCAAAGCATGGAATAAGATAATGCACATTTAACGTCCACATAATACATAAACATCACAAATATCCATAGGAAATGGGGGGGGGGGGGGGGGGGGGAATAAAACAACATTAAATCCGTAACCGGAAATAATAATAATAATAATAATAATAATAATAATAATAATAAGTTAGTTGCATATCCCTTACATGATGTAGCAGTCAACTTCAGCATTGTTTGGATGTTTGTGATTCCTGGACAAGTTTACATTCAGTAGTTTGCCATTGCTTTCTGAGAGACCGGAATTCATACACTGTATGAAATCAACGCTAGACGATCTGCTTCCAAATCGTCCGCATCTGTCTTTTAAACGCAGTATGTGTGATTACGAATTGCATTCGTAACCCATTCGCCATAGAGCTGGCAATAATACTAATGTAAATAATAATAATAATAATAATAATAATAATAATAATAATAAACACCATACATCTTTTTAGTTAGTCGACGGATCAACATCACGGCACACGGGTGTAACCCATAAGTGTTCCGTTCTACTCATAACTCAAGCCTGAGTCCGGAGAATCTCTGCTTAGTGCACGAACTCCGTAGCACCGGCGAAGATCCTAAAATATTATGGGTAGATTTGTACTAAAAGCCAAATTGATTTTATATTAACAAGAAATAACAGAAAGAGAAATATATTAGATGCAAGAGCAGTGCCCAATTTCAGTATAAACACAGATCATAAAGCAGTCGTTGCCACAATAAGAACCATTAGAAGAAGAAGACAAAGAGCAGGAAAATACATGCCATGCGAATCAGTAAACTTAAAAAACCTTAAAGACGAGGCAGTAAGGGAAAATTATGAGAAAGAACTAACTGAACTCTTTGTAAAATTACCTACGGAAAGAAAAACAGTGGAAGAAGAATGGGAGATATTCAAATCAAGCATTTTAAATACTGCAAAAATAACATGCGGAACCACGAAAAAACGCAAAACACGGATAAAGAAAATAACAAGTTGGTGGAACGCAGAAGTAAAGAAAGCGGTAAAAGAAAAAAAGGAAAAATATAAAAAGTGGTTGAAGAGCAAACAGGAATGTGATTACAGAGAATACAGAATAGCGAGAAGACATGTGAGTAGAATAGTAAAGAGGGAAAAACAAAAAGACTGGGAAGAGTATGGAGAAACCCTAAATAAAACTACAAGGAGGCAACCAGAAACTTCTACAAAAAGATAAGTGCAATGCGAACCAGAGGAGAACCCTTTGACCCAACTGAAATAATTAACAGCGAAAATGGAGAACCAATAAGTGAACAAAAACAGATCATAATAAGATGGAAGCAGTATTTCGAACAACTTCTCAACATCCCATCAGATGTCACAGGAATTCAAGAGACCTACACATATGTCACCGAGGGACTAGAACCAGACATACTAAAAGAAGAAATTATAGAAGCCATCAGATTAGCCCCATTAAACAAATCACCAGGACAGGATGAAATACCAAATGAACTAATTAAAGCAGCAAGGGAAGTAGGAACAGCTTGGCTACATAGACTATTCAACCATGTTTGGGTAGAACAACAGACACCACGAGACTGGGGAAATGCCATAATTATCCCAATTTGGAAAAACAAAGGCAGCAAAAGAGATTGCACACAATACAGAGGCATTTCACTGTTGAGTCATACTGGGAAAATATTTTGCAAAATTCTTGAAAAAAGATTACGAACTACTTTAGAACCCCAGCTAAGCGAAACGCAGCTTGGATTTAGGAAAAACAAAGGATGCACAGACGCCATTTTTGCTCTTAGACAACTTATAGAAAAATCAATTGAATTCAATGAAACACTCTACTTAGCCTTTGTCGACCAAGAAAAGGCATTTGATAGGGTAGATAGAAACAAGCTGTGGGAAATCCTTAAACAATATGGAGTGAGTACACATCTAACAAACCTATGCAGAAGTTTATACAACAACAGTGAATGCATAGTGAGAGCAACTGGAGAACACTCAGAACCCTTCACCATAAGATCTGGAGTACGACAAGGTTGTGTCCTGTCCCCTCTCTTGTTCATAACATATATAGACAACATATGTAAAGAAACCAGCCAAGCAGAGACAGCAAGAATACCGCATGACGAGAACACAGAAGAAGAACCATCTGCAAATCTAACCATTAGAGAACTCCTGTTTGCGGACGACCAAGCACTAATAGCAAAATCAGAAGCTGAATTACAAGACCACATGAATAGTCTAAACGAAATGTGTAGGGAACATAACATGAAAATTAGCACAAGCAAAACAGAGGTAATGACTATAACTAAAGAAGAACAAACAGCAACAATTCACCTAAACGAACATCCCTTGAAACAAGTAAAGAGCTTCAAGTACCTAGGAAGTATAATATCATCAAATGGCAGATCAGAAGACGAGATCGAAAATAGGTGCAATAAGGCAAATCAACTCATTGGACAAATGGCACCAATACTAAAGAACAAACATGTATCAATAACTACTAAGAAAGCACTTTACAACACAATCTTCCTACCAACTCTCTGCTACCAATGCCAAACCTGGACAATGACAGAAAAAGAGAAAAGAAAAATCACAACAACAGAAATGAGGTTTCTGAGAAGAATACTCAACGTATCACGAAGAGATAAGATCAGAAATGAAGAAATCAGGACTAAAGTAGGGGTTAAAGCTGCTCTAGATTTTATTAGAAAGCAGCAAGTCAAATGGTTTGGCCATGCAAGTAGGCTACCAGTCAACAGCATGCCACAACAAGCAATGATGTACAGACCAGATGGAAACAGAGGAAGAGGCCGACCACGTAAACGTTGGACTGAGGGAATAACAGAATCCATGGGAATGTCGATATACGAAGCCCATAACCGGGCACTCTCACGAAGTTTATACTTCACCTCGACACCGCAAGGTACAAGAGGAACATGATGAGATGAGATGAGAATTTGTTACGAGTTAGTAGCCAAAATTTCGAAATTTACTATACGTCTTTTGAGTAGTGGTAGTGCAATGGCTAACAGGATAGCCTGTCGGTACAGTGGTTCTGGGTTCGAATTCACGTGGCTGAGAGTTTTTTTTTATTTTTTTTTTTCGTATTTTGACCTGGGCTCCAGCTTCGAACCAGCCTATAATGGGCACCACACATGTCTTGGGAAGCACATGCGGTCGGCGCCACGTTGCCCACATCACCCCTGGAATATCAGTTGATCGATACAAGTATGGGACTAGCGTGTGAAAAGGGCGCTTTATTTATTTTTTTTTTTTTTACAGTACATCCTCATTATAGCTCAGTAGGGATGAACCGGATATCTTTTCATCATAAAAATTGTATAAGACAATCACTGCTTACGGAAATAAAGTCGTTTCCTTCAGCAATTTATCGACACAGTTTCTCAGTCGTCGTTCAGTAACGACGCAGTCAACAAGCAATGAGATAGGATACTGTTTAATTTGGTCTTCATGGAGTCCGACCATTTCCTTCTGTTAATTGGAAACTGAAGTTCGCTGGTCTACTTCAGGCACGACTTCAGCTGGTGAATTGTGGTCCAGAAAATGAGCCTCGGCATAATCAGCTATGTATGAACACAATGAACTGTTTAACGGTGTATTTCTTCAGTACTCAATAAAAGAAAGTACAGAAGTGCGCCCGTTTCCATGACTTGAGGTGTCGTGGGGTATAATGGCAATTTCACATGTTTATAGACCAATCAGAACTCGATGGTGATATGGTCAATACCACACAGGCAGCCTTTAATTCCCATAAATTTCCTGGTACCGATTTTAGATTGGGTCGACCTGGGTACTTACAAACAATTCACGTCTCCTAAGGGATTCGAACACATTACCGCCAGACCGGCAGCCATGCGTGCTAGCCACTGCGCCACCACGGATCTCAGTGTTCAGTATAACTGAGTCTAGATAAATTGTGTTGCGTTTCCCCCCTCCCATACCCTTTATAGGACATTGCAATTTGTCAGCTGCTGTTGATGTCTTGGCAAGTTTTTACGTTCAGTAGTTTGCCATTGTTTTCTGAACGACCGTCTCACACACCCTCCGTAGTATTCAACGCGACGCGATTCACTGCCGAATCTCGCGCAGCTGTGTTCGTACGAGAGTATACGGGATTACGAACAACACCCTTAACCGCTACGTCTGTGAATACAAATAACATAATTTTACTAGTGATGTGGGGTTGGGTGAACACGAAAGATTGGCAATAGACAAAGGTGATAGATAACCTGCAGCCAGTAGACGAGAGTTTTGTGCCTGGTGATTGATCTATCTTTTAATGAATCTGATCGATTACAACTGTTGAAGAGGAGAATCAATTATGGAGCTAATCGCAATGAACGTACAACAGGACAGTTCTGCCTGTAGCCAATCAACTCGCAACAGGTACAGTCAGAGAAGAAAAATCTTCATCATAAATATTAAACAAATGACAAAAAGAAAACTAGATAAGGTTAATATGAAAACTGTGAATGGTACAAGTACACCAATGACATATATTGCTGCAGGAGTTCAAGGAGTACATGACTGCACTCCAGACATTCAGACAAGTACTCCGTCCCTTTCTTCGGTAACTAGAGACTGCACTCCAGACATTCAGACAAGTACTCCGTCCCTTTCTTCGGTAACTAGAGAAGGGTTCCTAATATGGTGGGTGGTACAGTGTACACCTAGTTAATCGTCCGCCAGCACTTTCCCCTTAGCGTTGAGTGTCCTAGGGACTCTCTGCTCACTCCCAGCCGAATTTGCCTCTTCGTTTGTGGATTCTCTGACTGTTTTGTTGTACTCTCCACTCGGTCCTGGAGATATTACCCTTTGGGCGTCTTTAATAGTACTTCACACGTACAAAGTTGCAGTATTATGAGGTAGAGTGACCAGCTCTTAGGTTCCTTTCACTTCTAGAATGATATATCTTGCCCATTTAATCTACCAGGGTAGAGACCCAGGAACAAACCGTTGTGAAACAACTATTCTCCCTCAGTAATGAATTGAACCTGAACTATTATGTCCAAAAGCATTTGCATTATACTGTGGGCCATCTTAAGTGATGAACCTTCACTGCCTTACTTTCAAGTGTGCACAGTTGAGAAATATACGGCAACGTCATTACTGCAACAAATGACACAGAGATGTCAAACCTTTGGCTTTCTCGTATTCTATGCCAAGGCTTAATGAATTAGGGTATCGAGTTCCCCTCCTCGTTTCTTTTCCTTCTGTAACAATTCCCCAAATTATGATTACTACCTTTATTAGCTTGATTCGACCCAAATGCTGCACTGGTCGGAAACAAGAATCTTGCCATGTCTGCGGATTCAAATCGGATGATTGTCTCAGTAAGAATTCCCAGTAACCAATATGTTCTGTGATTCTCATCTGAGTAGGAGGATATTGGTTTATCTGAAAAGTTTGCACAATTTAGTTGCTCAATTAGTGAGTGGATCTACAAGCATACTCTTGCCTATTAATTTGTAATGGAACAGTACAGCATTTATTTTTAATCATCACATATTGTCAAAGGTGTGTAGATGTTTTCTAGAAAGATTCTAAAATCTCAAACGCGAGTAACAGATTGAGAATTGTAATGTTGTTGTTGGTAACTAATTATCAGATTGAGAATTGTAATGTTGTTGTTGGTAACTAATTATCAGATTGAGAATTGTAATGTTGTTGTTGGTAACTAATGATCATCATCATGTACCATGCTACCATGTGTAGGCTATCATGGTTCGCAGGAGCCGTGGTACCACAGTCTATCGTTTGCCTACCGACCTGGAGATAAATGTTTGAATCCCCATCAAGATGGACTTTTAAAATGTGACCTTTGCTTCCAGGTCAATCCAACCGTACATGCGTACCTGGATATATCACTGGAAGTAAAAACTGCAGCGTCATATAGACTACATAATTCATGGTTTGCTGACTGGTATATACAAGCTGAAGCTGACACCATGTGCCACATACGTCTAATGGCGTGCAAAATGGTTCTTGTTATATCATGGTTCGCTATTTTACATAATCACCGGAGTCAAAGATCAGATATGGTGGAGATACCTTATTTAGAGAAAGCAAAACAAATCAATTATTAACATAAACATCGATGCTATTTACATAATCATATGCTAGTTCCAGCGTTTCATCAGTGTTTCCAAACCTGCAGCATAGAAGCACGTGCCCTGAGGTCTCAGCATAGTCTCACCTTTCTGTTAAAGTCTTCACGATTCAAGAAAGTGTATACACTCATGTAGGCTGTTAGTGGCTAGAACGGGTTATGATCACTCCTGGTTTAATCGAGATGTATGACGAATGTGGAAGAATTTGCCCCAGTGGCTGTTCAAGTTGCTGCTGTCCTCTGATATTGTCGTGATGGAGCAATTGGTCTGGATACTATCTTCGAATTGTGTATTGAAACATCAACAGAATATCACAGTAAGATGCAGCAATCGCATTGTTTTCTATTGGATGTAGGCAAATAGAGCCCCTTGAGATCTCTCTATAACCGTAAGCACGATCTTGCATATGCTTGCCTGCCGGCCTGGTCGTCTTGTGTTCGAATCCTCATCCAGTCGGAAATGTGTTTTTTTAATTGATCTTTGTTTATGGGTCGATCCTGTCTAGAATGGATACTGGAACATGTACTGGACAGTACAGGTGGCCGGCGCAATACTGATTACACCATCCATCGAGTGCCGATTGGTCTAATCCAGTGTGCCACTGCCACCATTTCCCAATGCGCAGCAAGGAAATCTTCTAATCTTCCACGCGGATATCAAATCTTAAATGTCTTGACTGAAGGAAAGAAAAATGTTTTTAACGTTCGCTTTATTTCTGGATTGTAGAGATGCACCTGTGATGCATTCTCTGTAATAATCTAGTTCTACGAGACATCTTCTACCTCTGCCTACTGAGAGGTATGTTCCAAGGACAGGGCCATGCGATTTTATTTTGTGTTCCTTGGTCACTTATCTGGACAATCACAGCTAACGGATTAGCCACACATTTTAACTCCTAGCAGTTAACTGCTCAAGATAAGCATCAAGCTGAATTATTCTGCCAGAGAAAGATACATTTAGAAACTATCATTGACTGCTTCCAGCTTCCCTATATCAGTTTGTAATATATTCATTGACATGTCTTATAATAAGTAACCAGTTGTTAGCACACAAACAACATTATTCGTACATTGGATACTGTCAATGTCACAAAGTGAACCATGTTTATATTTCTGGAAGTGCAGTTCGATTCTAAACAAAGTTAAGTAATTTAAGTTTTTAAGTTCCAAACAACACATGATGAGTGTTCGGCTTTTCATTTCGCATCCCAACCATCGCGTAAGTTATCACATTTTTGTTTCTGTTTGGCCAAAGCATACTTAATAAATCTGGCTTCTCCACTTGCCACTTCTACTGTGTATTTAGCCTCTGTGAGCGTCATGCATTCTTGATGTTTTAACTTTGGCTATTTCACCCGTTGAACATCTATAAAGGGCACAATGGGGCTGAAAGATTGACCGTTCGCATTTATATTATCTTTGCAGTTCATTTGGTTAGGTTAGTACTTGTTTAACTGCAAATCTGTTCGCCTCTGGAATTTGATGCCCGCTTATGTCTTTAATATTGCCATACTTTGTATGTATCTGTAGTTTCAGTCTCTATTTGAGCGCTGCCCAAATCTACGCTTTTATTTTTCTAAATTACTTTTAATTATAATTCCAACATTGTGTTCATGACGATCTATTCTCGAATTCATAACAACGCCATCTTGTCTTCTTGTGTAGCTTGTGTTTGTCCATTCCTTCTCTGGTATAGCTAGGATACCTAAACTTATACTCTCCGCTTCCGACATCAGGTTGTGGAATCTTCTTTTTGTGTGTTTTTAAAATATGTTCAATCCAAATACCTGTGTTTATACACCTCTTTCGATTTTTCAAACAGTTATATGAGACACCTTCTTTTCAAAAGAATGTGAGTTGTGTTCGTTATTGTTCTCATCCTTGTTCAAAACAGACGACATTTCTTTCTTGTAATTGGAATTACACTTCATTTTATAAAAACAGTGTACAGAAGCAGGAATAGGGGAATAGGAATAGGGGAATCTTGGTAGAACCGAAGATCTGATGATGATAGAGTCACAAGTCGTTGCCAGTCTTATGAACACAGGTGTTATAATCATAATGTCGGCAGGTAATAACAATTTTTAAAAAACAACTTCAAAGTGAATCATCATTCGCACTTGCGGAGCACTATCAAGAACAAGTTACCTGAACAGTTCTGGAAGCCTGATACGGGGGAGGAAATTTGTCACGCGGCATGGCCAACACCAAGAGACACCAGACACACAAGATGTCCAGCGTGGGAGCCGCCAAAACCGTAAAGATGACGAGCGGAGAGAACTTACATGTGAGCTGCAACAAAGAACTTGAAACTACAGATACTACTGAAGCCACCACGAGGAAGATCGACGACAACCCACAATAGACAAGGGCCAAAACAGCTGAGAAGAAGGAGGAGAAAGACACCAGAGCCGGCAATACCGACTCACAGACAGTCAGATGGATTGTCAAACGTATTCAAGTGGAACTGACAGATGAACAGATCCTGAAGCAGCTACAAGAAGAGAATCTCCATATCCCAATCTTGAGGGCGGAGCGGATTCTAGCGTACTCAAAGATCCATACGACGCTAGCGGTGGTGTCGACTGAGGGCAGCGAGATGCCACGCCAGGTATCAATAAACAAGAAAGTATAACAGCCTTGAACGTTTCATTCCAAGAATCACTCATTGTTCAAGGTGCCAGAGGGCCCGACACAGCATAGCAACATGTCGCAGTAAGTCAGAAATCTGCCGATACTGCGCCGATCACCACGCCTTAAAGGAGTGTCCGCTCCTCAAACAGGACACGGACTTCCGAGCACCCAACAACAAGAGAAAGTGCGCCAACTGCCTAGACAAGCGTGGAATAAGATGCCTGGGCTGTCCGTCCCTTCAAAGACACAGACACGTGTTAAAGATCTCCATTACCACAAAGACACCATATAAGGAAGCAATGTGGAGGTGCGAGACAGCCACGTGCATCTCAAAAGCCGAAACAACTACAAAACCAGATTGACGAGTTAAAAAAACAAGTCAAACTACTTCAAACACCGGCACCAACCAGCGACAATGAAAAACTGCTTGCTGAAATAAAGGAGATCCAGCGAAACATCAAACAAGAGGTGGAGCACATGGTGCAGACGACAAAGAAGAATGAAGATTTCCTACAAGCCATCAAAGCAGAGAGAGAAATGCTAAAAGCTGAAAGGGAGACAATCCATATTAAACCAGCAGAAGACACGGACAAGAATACAGAAAAGGTGCAAGATGAAACCCAACAATAGACCGAGCCGGAACCTCAAGCTAAAGCCAGCATCCCAACCACGACGCCTAAGGAATTCAAGGAGAAACCATTATCCCACCAGGCCTCTGATGACGGCCCAGAGGACACCCCGTAGCCACCATGGCTTACACCTGTAATTCCATTGAAAATTCTTCCCAAGGAAAACGCAGAATACAGAACGCAGGAAAGAGGAACTCAAGCGCAAGGAATTCAGAAGGTACAAGGCAGAAAAGGAAAGCAAGAAGCCCAAGAAATTTAAGGTGAAACCAATGTCCCGCCAGGACTCTGAAGAATACCCAGATATATACTACGATCACGAAAACCCAGAATACGAATCTGGGTATTATTATAATGACACATAGATCTTCACGTGGTTGACCACAGAGGTAGAAATCGAAAGGCAGCAGAAACTCAAACTCGAAAGAGCAAAAAGGCGCAATGATGAAAATTAAAACATCGAAAAGCTTCTACAGACAATACACAAAAAAGGAGACAAAAAGACCAAATAAAAAGTCCTTATAAGGACTGCAACCAGTCAAGCCAAACGAGCCAAAAGCCAACACTGAGCAAAGAAACCACCAGAGGAGATGGGCACAAAGGTCAACTCGCCGACCAACCCCCCAGATGACGTCACAGACACAAGCGCTTATATAATCAATCCCAGTTAGGACTCACTCGTAAGAGCGCACAGACAAAAACAGGGTAAATACCCACAAAAACCATGAACCTCAACTCTAACCAAGGCTGAAGAAGCAGGTTGAACGAGGCCGAATTTGGAATTTTTGTTTTTGAATCAACCAAGCAAGTAAAGTGAATTTAATATCCAATACAGATGGCACAGGTTGTTGATATATGCACGATTATGAAGAATCGCACATATTTTCGAAATATCTAGTTATTTCTGGCAAAGCATAGATTGTTAACTATCAAATTTAACAAAACATCGCACTAATTACTGCAATATCAGATCTAAAAAACATGATACATGTTGTTAAAATATTCAAACATATGAAATGTGACAGGATTGTCGAAATATTCAGCCTTATCAAACATCGGATAGATTTTCCAAATATCAACATTAACAAACATGATAGGATTGTCAAACAGTGCAGCCTTATCAAACATTGTATAGATTGTCCAAATATGCAACATTATCAAACATGGCATCCTGTTCCACGTCTCAAGGCGTATTGGTCTTTTAATTCCTAGATCCATATTTTATAGACATCTGGTCATTCGCTCTTTCGCTGCTGTGGTTCACCAAAACATAAATTTTATATCCATCATTATCAAGCATCGCACATATTTTCGAAATATAGAATCGTATCAGGCAATAACAAAGATTGTTGAAATATACAATCGTATCAAAAATTGTAAAAAGACACAGATTATGGTCGTCACTAGGAAGGACGAAATACCACAATGTAATATACAAGTAAATGGGAATATTCTTCAACAAGTGAGCAGGTACAATTATCTCGGAACAGTAATAACATCTGATGGGAGATGCCTTGAAGAGATTAGAACAAGAATCGCCATGGCAAAAGTAGCCTTTAGCAAGATGAAAAACATATTGACCAATAAAAAGATGTCAATTGAAACGAGAAAAAGAGTGTTGAGATGCTACATTGAACCTGTACTTTTGTATGGATGTGAAGCGTGGACAATGAGCAGTCAGGCTGAAAAACATCTGATGGCTGTAGAGATGTGGTTTCTGAGGAAAATGCAAAGAATACCATGGACAGCCAGAAAGACCAATGAACAAGTCCTTCAAGAAACAAATGAAGATCGTAAATTGATTAGAGAAATTAGACGTAGACAGTCAAAATTTTTTGGGCATGTTATGAGAAGAAATGGATTGGAGAATTTGGTGACAACTGGTAAGATCGAGGGGAACAGACCAAGGGGAAGACCTCGAAGCAAGTACCTGGATGGCTTTGCCTTGTGGCATGGTCGAGACAGAAACACGGAGCTGATCCACGACTCTTGTGATCGAGTGAGATGGCAGAACATGACCGCCCACGCTTACCGGCATGGCACATGATGGATGGATGGATCAAAAATAGTAAAGCAAAGCGATGGATGCAGTGTAGGCAACCATAGTTTGGGAGAGAGAAATGAAAGAGGATACAGACTTGTAGAATGGGCAAAATAACAAGAAATTGGTTCAAGGATCGCACAGATTGTCGAAATATACAGTCGTATCAATAATCGCACAGATTGTCGAAATAAACAATCGTATCAAACATCGCACACACTGTCGAAATATACAATTGGATCAAGAATCGCACAGTTTGTGGAAATATACGATCGGATCAAGAATCTCGCAGATTGTCGAAACATACAACAGGGTAAATAATTGAACCGATAGTGGAAATATACAATCGAATCAGGAATCCCACAGATTGTACAATATATAATCGGATCAAGAATCGCACAGATTGTCGAAATATACAACTGAATCCAGAATTGCACACATTGTGGAAATATACAATAGGATCAAGTATAGTTTAGTTTGTGGAAATATACGATCGGATCAAGAATCGCACATATTGTGGAACCATATACGATTCAATCAAGAATCGCACAGATTGTGGAAACATATAATCGGATCAAGAATCGCACAGATTGTGGAAATATAAAATAGGATCAAGAATAGTACAGTTTGTGGAAATATAAAATAGGATCAAGAATCACACAGATTGTGGACAAATATGATCGAATTATGCATGGCACAGATTGTGGAAACATACGATCGGATGAAGAATTGAGCAGAATGTGGAAACATAGAATCAGATCAAGAATTGCACAGATTGTGGAACCATATACGATTCAATCAAGAATCGCACAGAATGTGGAAACATATAATCGGATCAAGAATCGCACAGATTGTGGAAACATACAATCAGATCAAGAATCGCACAGATTGTGGAAACATACGATCGAATTAAGCATGGCACAGATTGTGGAAGCATACAGCCATATCAAGCATGGCACAGATTGTGGAAGCATACAGCCATATCAAGCATGGCACAGATTGTGGAAACATACAATCAGATCAAGAATCGCACAGATTGTGGAAACATACGATCGAATTAAGCATGGCACAGATTGTGGAAGCATACAACCATATCAAGCATGGCACGGATTGTGGAAGCATACAACCATATCAAGCATGGCACAGATTGTGGAAGTATACAGCCATATAAAGCATGGCACAGATTGTGGAAGTATACAGCCATATAAAGCATGGCACAGATTGTGGAAGTATACAGCCATATAAAGCATGGCACAGATTGTGGAAGCATACAACCACATCAAACATGGCACAGATTGTGGAAGCATACAACCATATAAAGCATGGCACAGATTGTGGAAGTATACAGCCATATAAAGCATGGCACAGATTGTGGAAGCATACAACCACATCAAACATGGCACAGATTGTGGAAGCATACAACCATATAAAGCATGGCACAGATTGTGGAAGTATACAGCCATATAAAGCATGGCACAGATTGTGGAAGCATACAACCACATCAAACATGGCACAGATTGTGGAAGCATACAACCATATAAAGCATGGCACAGATTGTGGAAGCATACAGCCATATAAAGCATGGTAAAGATTGTGGAAGCATACAACCACATCAAACATGGCACAGATTGTGGAAGCATACAACCATATCAAGCATGGCACAGATTGTGGAAGCATACAACCACATCAAACATGGCACAGATTGTGGAAGCATACAACCATATCAAGCATGGCACAGATTGTGGAAGCATACAACCACATCAAGCATGGCACAGATTGTGGAAGCATACAGCCACATCAAACATGGCACAGATTTTGGAAGCATACAACCATATGAAGCATGGCACAGATTGTGGAAGCATACAGCCATATCAAGCATGGCACAGATTGTGGAAGCATACAACCATATCAAGCATGGCACAGATTGCTGAGGCAATAAACCGTATCAAGCATGGCACAGATTGCTGAGGCAATAAACCGTATCAAACATGGCACAGATTGCTGAGGCAATAAACCGTATCAAGCATGGCACAGATTGCTGAGGCAATAAACCGTATCAAGCATGGCACAGATTGCTGAGGCAATAAACCGTATCAAGCATGGCACAGATTGCTGAGGCAATAAACTGTATCAAGCATGGCACAGATTGCTGAGGCAATAAACCGTATCAAGCATGGCACAGATTGCTGAGGCAATAAACTGTATCAAGCATGGCACAGATTGCTGAGGCAATAAACCGTATCAAGCATGGCACAGATTGCTGAGGCAATAAACCGTATCAAGCATGGCACAGATTGCTGAGGCAATAAACCGTATCAAACATGGCACAGATTGCTGAGGCAATAAACCGTATCAAACATGGCACAGATTGCTGAGGCAATAAACCGTATCAAACATGGCACAGATTGCTGAGGCAATAAACCGTATCAAGCATGGCACAGATTGCTGAGGCAATAAACCGTATCAAGCATGGCACAGATTGCTGAGGCAATAAACCGTATCAAGCATGGCACAGATTGCTGAGGCAATAAACCATATCAAACATGGCACAGATTGCTGAGGCAATAAACCGTATCAAGCATGGCACAGATTGCTGAGGCAATAAACCGTATCAAGCATGGCACAGATTGCTGAGGCAATAAACCGTATCAAACATGGCACAGATTGCTGAGGCAATAAACCGTATCAAGCATGGCACAGATTGCTGAGGCAATAAACCGTATCAAGCATGGCACAGATTGCTGAGGCAATAAACCGTATCAAGCATGGCACAGATTGCTGAGGCAATAAACCGTATCAAACATGGCACAGATTGCTGAGGCAATAAACCGTATCAAACATGGCACAGATTGCTGAGGCAATAAACCGTATCAAACATGGCACAGATTGCTGAGGCAATAAACCGTATCAAACATGGCACAGATTGCTGAGGCAATAAACCGTATCAAACATGGCACAGATTGCTGAGGCAATAAACCGTATCAAGCATGGCACAGATTGCTGAGGCAATAAACCGTATCAAACATAACATATGGTTTTTGTTCGCTTACTTGGAACTCGAGCATAGTCCACGCTGGACTGATTTTTGCATGTGAATTAGCTTGCCCTATTACCAGTATCTTCCGCCATTAGGCCAACTCACTCCGACTTCTGAGATACTTGTCATTTGTGTTCCTAAGTCAAGGACGAGAAGTCGAAATTTTAGTCCAACTGACCGTTGTAGGGGTTGGTCCACTACTTCGCCGTAAGCACACTAGAAGTTTAAAATCGAGTGCTCTTATACCATTAAATAATTGAAATATCAAAAAGCATTAAATATCTCACATTTTGTCGAAATAGCCAACTGTATCAAACATAGTGTCGAATGATTGAACCTAACCAAATCAACAGGCTGCTGATCTGTCGAATTCTTTTCTATAGAAACACATTATAATATCAAATATGATAAGAGAGTTAACCCTTAAACAAACAACTGACACATCATTAAAAGGGCCCCTCTCTTCGGGCTTTCAATTAAAGCTACAATTAGTATCCCGCCAGCGGAGGTTAAAAACCTCAACGTGTGATTCCTAGCCCCAAGGTGGCTCTTGGGCCAAACAGCACAAAAGAAGACCGCTGCAGTAAAACAAGCTGTCGCTGGTAATCAATGGAAGATATCTGTCTCCCTGTGCTCACGTTCTAATTGAGATCATAGCTTTATTATCATAATTAATACTATAAAACCAAAAAAAAAAAAAAACACGGAAACAATCTGTGGTTCAAAGTTGTTAATTTAAAAATTAGACTTCACTCATGTCGATGCATACGAGATGTTTCGTAAATCTTGTATGCAAACGTAGTGTTATGTAATGCTTAGTAGTCATATGTGCGAATGAAATGTGTCGAATGTTTCTTTGTACGAGTATTTCAAGGCCTAGTGTATTATTTTGTAAAAGATATTGTGTGTGTGTGTGTGTGTGTGTGTGTGTGTGTGTGTGTGTGTGTATATATATCTATATGTATATATATATATATATATATATATATATATATATATATATATATATATATATATATATATATATATATATAAACACAATGTCCGTCTCTCTGTATGTATGTTATTTATGCGTTCGCGAACGGTCCATCCGATTGAGATGAAATTTTCTACACGTGTTCTTCTCATTCCCGTGCTGCCAACTGGCAAAGTTTATTAGTTTACAAACAGTTATTTACATAATAAAATTTAATTTTTTAATTACATTATAATGTATCGTGGGGACTTAACTTAAGAAAAGTTATATCAAGGGACATAACTGTTAATAGCATTGCTATATATGTAAATAAAATAATTCTTGCATATTTCACAAATAGGTGGAACTTTTATCTACAGTTATCTACAGGCATATGCGTTATAATATATAATGATAAAATCTTTAAGGCATTGTCAAAGTTTTCATAAAAATAATGCATCTATTTTAAATAATGAAAATTTTCTAACTCATCTTTTTATTTCTCTTCGACATCTATACAGTCATCCCAGCATTTATTGGGTTTTCGTGATATCTTGGTAAGTTTACGTTCAGTTGTTTCAGACTGTCCTATTTAGTTATTGGGATGAAGATTATTCTCTTCCAATCTGTTCGCCATATTTCCGGGAACGGGAACGGGAGCTTATATGACTACTAATATGCATTAAATGAGTCGCTCCCCACCAGGGACTGGGCGAAGCCGGGCCGGATTGTCTTTTTTTGGGAACAGGAACGGGAGCAGGGGCCGAATATGAATTAAATGAGACGCTCCCCGTCAGGAGCTGGGCGAAGCCGGGCCGTGTCGTCTTTTTTTAGAACGGGAACGGGGTCAGGGGCCGAATATGAATTAAATGAGACGCTCCCCGCCAGAGGCTGGGCGAAGCCAGGCCGGGTCGTCTATTTTGGGAACGGGAACGGTAGCAGGGGCCGAATATGAATTACATTAGATGCTCCCCGTCAGGAGCTGGGCGCAGCCTGGCAGGGTTGCCTAGTATATATATAGAGCTACCGTATAACAGTAGACGGTACTACCTGGTTTCTGTTAGCGCCGAACGTTGGGCGGCGCTTACCAAACCCGACACCCCACATTGTGCCAACGGCTTCGGGCGGAAGAGCGCAATTGGGAGGGTACAAGCCTTACCCTGGTGCGAGGAAATGCAAGCTAAAGACAAAATTGTCATGGCAGGGCAGACCAGGCCCTAAGCCTTGGTTGGGGTTGGTCTAGGATCGAAGCTCCGACAGGCGGACAGTTAGAGCATTGCTTTGCTGATCCGGCAGCTTCTGCAGCTTGTCTTGTTCCAGATGTAGGGGTGTTACCTTTCCTCTGGAGTGAACTAGGCAGGCCGAGAGAGGGATCATGCTGCATGGGCAACACATGATCTCTACATTTTAGCCCAGGCTTTGTGCTATGGAGAGGCAATAACTCCATCCCTGGTCTTAACTGGTCTCGGAATCAAAGCGAGAGGCAACTGTTACGGGTTATAAGTCCTTGTCAGTTGGCGTAGACATGGGGCGCCACGCGTTGCCTCTGACGGTGGGAGACACCTATAGGTGTCACTGATCAGCTACCGCCCGCCTCAAGCTGGGCAGCCCCCAGCCAATTGGGTGCTGATCCGCCACAGCCTGCCTGCTTCAATGGGTGCTTGGGACTAGGACAAAATCTGAATCGCAGGCTGTAAAACCAATGCACCAGGTACAAACAAAAATAAAAATAGAAACCTCAAGCTACGGCTTGCAACCTGGAACGTGAGAACCATGTGTCCAGGATTTTCCACTGACTTGACCAATATTGACGATGTGAGAAAAACGGCTGTGATTGATGCCGAACTCAATCGTCTTAACATTGATATTGCTGGCCTGCAGGAGACTCGCCTCGCTGAGGAAGGGTCACTCAGGGAAAACAACTACACCTTTTTCTGGAAGGGTAGAGGGCAGGCAGAAAAAAGGCAACACGGTGTGGGCTTTGCAGTGAAGAATAAGCTACTGGGAATGATTGAAATTCCAGCAGGAGGAAATGAAAGACTATTGTCCCTGCGCTTGGCAACCTCTTGTGGGTTTGCCACCATTATTACTGCATATGCACCGACACTCGATTCCTCTGATGATGTGAAGGATTTGTTCTATGAGGAGTTAGACTCCGTGATCAAGGCAGTTCCAAAATCTGACTACATTTATATGCTCGGTGATTTCAATTCTCGTGTGGGCAAGGACTCGAGTTCATGGCCAGTGTGCCTTGGAAAATACAACATCGGTCGCATGAATGAAAATGGGCAAAGGCTGCTGGAGCATTGCACCAGTAATGACCTATGTATTACAAACTCTTTTTTTAAAACAAAAGAGATGCATAAGGTCACATGGAAACATCCAAGATCCGGCCATTGGCACCAGCTGGACTTCATCATCACACGGAGACAACATCTGAACCATATATCATTGACTCGTAGTTACCACAGTGCTGACTGTGATACGGATCATTCTTTGGTTGTTGCAAGGGTTAGACTGAGACCAAAGAGAATCTACACAGCTAAACACAAATCTAGCCCCAGGATTAATATTATTAACACTCATGATCCTGAAAAGTGCTTTCAGTTTCAACTGCAACTTGAAGACGCTTTCACTGATACACCAGAAAATTGTACAGTAAATGAAAAGTGGGGTCAAATTAAGGAAACTCTTTATAAAACTGCCGTAGGGGTTTACGGCACTGTGGATCATAAGAGGCAGGACTGGTTTGCGGCCAACAGCGAGACTCTGCAGCCCTTGATTGATAAGAAGAAGAAAGCTCTCTTAAGAAACAAGGAAAGACCAACGCGTAACACTCTGAGTGAGCTAAGGCAAGCTAGGAAGGATGTGCAAAAGGCTGCCAGGCAGTGTGCAAATGATTATTGGATCAAGTTATGTGAGTCCATTCAAATCGCAAGTGATAAGGGAGACATAAGAAGCATGTATGAAGGAATAAAGAAAGCCTGTGGTCCAGTGATCAAAAGAAGTGCACCATTGAAAACCTTGACTGGAGAAATCATCACTGACAAGAAACGGCAGATGGACAGATGGGTAGAGCACTATTTGGAGCTTTACTCAAGTGAGACCAAACTAGCGGATGATGCCCTCAACGCCATAGAGGCTCTACCAACTCTTGACCACCTGGACACACTTCCCACCATAACAGAAGTTAAGTGTGCTATAAATGAACTTGCATCTGGCAAGGCTCCAGGTAAGGATGGGATTCCAATAGAAGTTATCAGGAGTGGGCAAGATACACTCACTCTACAGATCCACCAGCTAATAGAGCTATGCTGGCGTGAAGGACAAGTCCCACAGGATTTCAAAGATTCAAGCATCATAACACTGTACAAGAACAAGGGCGATCGGAGCGACTGCAACAACTATAGGGGTATCTCACTTCTGTGTATTGTTGGAAAAGTATTTGCCAGAATTGTTCTGCGCAGACTTCAAGTCCTAGGAGATCAAGTCTACCCCGAATCACAGTGTGGCTTTCGACAGAACCGGTCTACCACTGATATGATATTCTCATTGCGACAAATGCAAGAAAAATGCCGTGAACAGAATCAACCACTGTTTATTGCCTTCATCGACCTCACAAAGGCATTTGATTTGGTCAGTCGTGAGGGTCTGTTCAAGGCACTAAAGAAGATTGGCTGCCCACCAACTCTTCTGTCCATTGTGGAATCGTTCCACACAGGCATGAAGGGTATAATCAAGTTTGATGGTGCAACTTCTGAAGAATTTGAAATCAAGAGTGGAGTTAAGCAAGGTTGTGTACTAGCTCCCACCCTCTTTGGAATATACTTTTCACTTCTACTGAAATATGCATTTCGTGATCAGGATGGTGGTATATACATTCACTCACGCTCAGATGGCGGCCTCTACAATGCTCAGAGATTGAAGGCTAAGACCAAAATTAGGAGGGTACTGATCAGAGAGTTGCTTTTTGCAGATGATGCTGCAGTTACGACCCACTCTGAGGAAGAATTGCAATGTCTACTATCTGCATTCTCCAATGCTTGTTCTGAATTTGGTTTAACAATTAGCAAAAAGAAGACACAGATTATGTCACAAGGTGCACATGGGGTACCATCAATCTTTATTGACGACGCTGAACTAGAGATAGTAGACCATTTTACATATCTAGGATCAGTGGTTAATAGCAAATTATCCCTAGATCAGGAAATCAACATCCGGATTGGTAAGGCAGCAACAACAATGAACAGGTTAAGAAAAAGAGTCTGGGAGAACAGGAAGCTTACTGCCAAAACAAAAGTCCTTGTCTATCAAGCCTGTGTCCTTAGTACTCTTCTCTATGGCAGTGAAACCTGGACAACTTACTCACACCAAGAGAACAATTTAAACAGCTTTCATATGCGGTGTTTGCGAAGAATTCTTGGTATTAAGTGGCAAGACAAGATCACAAATACTGAAGTATTGGAAAGATCAGGTTGTGTGACAGTTTATTCCATGCTCAGTCTTCGTAGACTTAGATGGATAGGACATCTTAGGAGGATGGATGATGGTAGAATACCAAAGGATATCTTTTTTGGCGAATTACAGATGGGTAAGAGATCTCAGGGTCGGCCTCTACTACGATACAAAGATGTGTGTAAGCGGGACATGATTGATACAGGCATTGATAATGCACATTGGGAGCAAGTCGCCGCTGAACGTGTTGCATGGAGGGCAAATATCAGAAATGGAATAAAGTCAAAGGAGAAAATTATTG
Organism: Cepaea nemoralis; assembly: GCA_014155875.1. Classification (NCBI taxonomy): domain Eukaryota; kingdom Metazoa; phylum Mollusca; class Gastropoda; order Stylommatophora; family Helicidae; genus Cepaea; species Cepaea nemoralis. The sequence continues at coordinate 297,704 of JACEFZ010007070.1, forward strand.
CAGAAAAGTCACACACCAAGCGTTTGAGACGTAAGATGGTGCATGATGGTGGAAATGACCACGTGTTCAGATGCACCCACTGTGAACGGACATTTACAGCGCAAATTGGCCTTATCAGTCACACTCGCTACCGCCATAGTTAAAAGTTATTATGCCTTTTTAAAGCACAAACTATCGTCTGTCAAGACGGCAAGGTGCCAATGGATTGGATATATATATATATATATATATATATATATATATATATATATATATATATATATATATATATATATATATATACACTAGCTGACCCGGCCCGGCTTCGCCCAGGCCCTGGAGGGAATCTATCTATCTATCAGTCTGCTTGTTTGTCTGTCTGTCTGGCTGACCCGGCCCGGCTTCACCCAGTCTCTGGTGGAGAGCATCTCATTTAATTCATATACGTAGTCATATAAGCTCTCCCGTTCCCGACTGTCTGTTTATCTGTCTGTCTGTCTGACCAGGCCCGGCTTCACCCAGTCGCTGGTGGGGAGCATGTCATTTAATTCATTCATATAAGTAGTCAAATAAGCTTCCATTCCCGACTATCTGTCTATCTATCTGGCCCGGCGTGGTTTCGCCCAGCTCCTGGCGCACAGTATTTTTTTTTTTTTTAATTTTTATTGAGTATTAAGAAACATTTGCATTTGTATTGTTTGTGATGTTACAGAGCGTTGCATGTGGAAGTGTAGGTGACATATGCGCAAATTTTTACAACATTTGTTTCAACATTTTTACATTTGATATGGGGGTTAAAGAAAAACGAGTACAAACAACAAACAGGACGATAGTATACCATTTTTCCCCCCTCTGCCACCCTCTCACCCGTCAGCTCCAAACCCCACCAATACCATCATTACCACTTGGTAATGAGGAAAAGGCAGTAAAAACCTGTTGGAACCAACTGGTGAAGGCGGCAGTAGCATCCAAACCAACAGTGTCGAAAAGGGGGGGGGGGGGGGGGTGGTGGTTGTCAAGGGGTATACTAGTTTACAATGCAGAAAGGTAGTTGTTGCATTTGTATTGTTTGTGTTGTTACATGCGTACTGTGTGTTCAGTATTTGTGTGCGTGTTTTTAAAGAGCGTTGCATGTGGGCGTGTAGGTGACATATGCGCAAAAATTACAAATATTTTATACATTTAATCATTTCTCCATTGACATTGTTGTAAGGAAATATTTTAAATCAAAAGCGTGATGGTAGCGGGCTGTTATTATTTCCCCTGCCTCCCCGCTCTCCTGTCAGCTCCAAAAACTCCTACCAAGTACCATCACTCTCGGTGATGATAAACATGGCGGTGTAGAACTGAAACGAAACGGTGAGGGTGGCAGCAGAGACAACAATCACAGTATCAAAAGGGTGGGAAAGGGGGATGTGATAGTATACGCGTTTACAAAGCCATATATATTAATAGTGATTACATGATAATAATGCAAAGTAACAACCAAATACATAAATAAATATCATAGTGACAAGGAATAACAGTGCTGAGACTAGTGATAGACTCAATGATAATAAATAATAGTTTTAACATGTGGTTTTATGTGCTAAATTGATAACCTTAGGAATGGTGTTTACATGAAATACATCTTATAATAATAATGACAAGGAATAAAAACCTACTAAGGGTGATGACAGCAATGCTAATATTAATAAACACAATGGTAGGATTTGTTTTGATAATGATCACATTTTCCAAACATGTGATTCCATTTGCTAAAATGATTTTCTTAGACATGGTGTTAAAATATGGCAGGTACCTACAATAACAATTGCATCCTGCACTGTTCAATAATATAGTAGGTGTAAAAAGGAGTTGGTTATCTTTTTTTTTCTCCTTGCTTATTTTTTTTAAAATTATACATATACTTGCAACATGGAATGTTCAATAATAGTAGAAGTAAAAGGAGTTGGTTATCTTTTTCTCCTTGCTTATTTTTTTTTTTTTTATTTGTAAGGGTTCATTCATTTTTTCCCTTCTTCTTTTTTTTTTTTTTTTTTTTTTTAAAACTTTATGTAAAAAGTAAACAAGCATCAGTATTTGCACAACATTTTAACAATCTTTACATTTTTGTTTCCCTTGCCATCTTCTCACCAATTTGTTTCACTCCATCAATGCCCTTATCACCACTATCTGGGCAATGATGGTAAAGGCAGGATAGATATTTGAACCAAACCGGTGTGGGTATCAGCAAAGGCAGCAACAAACCATGAGCAAGGGGATGGGGGCACATGGGAAAGGGATTTTGTTTATTACTAATGATGACAATAATAATAATGACAAGAAGAGACATACTGAGGGTAATAATAGCCAATCTAAAAAAAAAAAAAAAAAACTAGCAATGGTAATAATGGTTATGAAAAAGATAAACTGTTTGCAAATTTTGGTTTCCATTTGCTAGGATGATTTTCTTTGGAATGGTGTTAAACTAGCATAGCAGTGTACATACACAAGCCAAATATAGTTTTTAATAATAGTTGTAGTACAGGGAGTTGGTTTTTTTTGTTTTCCCCCTCATTTCCTCAATCATTTGTATTTGCACAAATTTATTTCAGTATTATTGATTTGGTAACCATATGTGATTTTGTATTTATTCCTTCAACACTCCCTCACAGTGGCGCACAGTAACTTAAAAGAATGTCCTTCCACACACCATTCATTATTTTTAATGAAAACTGAACCGACATGACAGTTGATAAGTTTTGTAAGCAGAAAAAGATGGGTTAAAATGTTATGCATAATGCATTATTTTTATGCAAACTTTAAAAATACCTTAAAGATTATATCATTATTTAATATAACTCATATGCCTAAAAATAACTATAGACAAAGAGTTTAACAATAGTGCAGGTAAGTCCAACAATATGACTATAAAGTATATAGAAATGTTATTAAAAGTTATGCCTCTTGAAATAACTTTTCTAGAGTGAAGTCCCTCTGCTATATAAACATTATATAATGAAAATGGAAAAGTAAATGTTATTAAATAAGTAGAAGATTTTACATTAAGAAATTATTATAGTCGGTTGCACAGGAATGAAAGGAAGACGTGTAGAAAATTTCACCTCAATCGGATGTACCGTTATCGAACGCATCCAAGACCCACAAACCCACAAACAAACATACACTCTGTTTTATATATATATATATATATATATATATATATATATATATATATATATATATATATATATATATATATATATATATATATATATATATATATATATATATATTGATGTTTTCCGGTCCAAAATAATAGCCACTACCGATTAATGCGTATACAATTAATACCTTTTAACGAGATATTCGCCTACCTGCATTGTGTGTGTGTTTTTTTTTTTTTTAGCCTTTATAAAAAAGGACTGACAAAAAATTAGATGCTTGTAATAGTCTTAATACTGGCTTGTGTTTTTTTTTTGTTTTTTTTTATATTTATAATATTTTTATTAGATAAATTCCAATGACTGACAATGAAAGGATTTACAGTACCCCAAAAACTCATACCTTTACCTTCAGTATGAAAGTGATAATGGAAAAGACAATGACAAGAATGACAACACTCTAATCAGAACGGAGAAAAATCAGGAAGAAGGGAAGGCAGATGAGAAAAAAAAAGAGAAAGACAGAAAGCAAAAAGGAAGGAAGAAGAGGATCCTGCAACATTTAACATAATAAAATAATATATTTGTGATTTTAATATGATTGATGCCGGTCTCTCTGGCTGTGGGGTTACAACACTTTCTCTCTGTAATCCCGTTTATCACGCAGAGTCTCGTAGCGGAGAGAGAGCTGAGGCGGTTCGACCCCCGCTCGTGACTTGCGGGATACTGAGCCGGCCGCTCAGAAAGCAATGGCAAACTACTGAGCGTAATCTTGCCAAGAGATCAACATACAGCTGAAAGATGCTGGTGTTGACAGCTAAGTCCTGTAAAGGATATGCTAAAAAAAAAAAAATATGATTGATAGTTATAACAATGTATTTATACCCATTGTTAACAGGGAAATAAGTAGACAATTTCCGAATAAAGACTGGAAGTTAAGCACTTGAGTCAACTAGATGAGACAAGTAGTTGAGTCAACTAGATGAGACAAGTGGCGTCTGGATTGTGTGTTTTTTTTTTTTTTAAAGTGGCCTTAGTAGGCCAGTAAAAAAACAGAAATAGACACTTTGGCGAATGATTTATACGTTGTGAAGAGAAACCAGATCAACTACGTTGTTGTTTAGACAGACGCGGCCTAGCAGCTAAATAAATAAATAATTTATTAAACAATATTTATTATACAACAATTTGGTGCCTAAAATTTCAAATAATATTCAAAACTGTATATAGCTTTTATGATGGTAACATTCAATTTATACTTTTCAGAATATGTATAAAATTGTTACAGGAATAAATATATACTTCTCTTGCAAAATAGCTGACAGTACAAATATAGTGAAATCTAAAATTGTTGCCCTTGATTGTTGAAACCGTAATATGACTTTAACCTAGATGCAATTAGTTCCCTTTTATTAAAATAAAGTTAGTTACATAACCTTTACAGGGCGTTGCAGTCTACACCAGCATGTTTTGCTGTTGTGATCTCTTGGCAATTTTACCTTCAGTAGTTTTCCTTTGCTTTCTGAACGACCGGCATCCATACCATTTCGTAAAAAAACCAACGCAAGACGGTTTGCTGCCAAATCGTCTGCAGCTGTGTTTCGAACGCGGGTATGCGGGATTACAAATTGTGCCCGTAAGTCATTGGCCTCGAAGCAAGAAAGACAAAATT
>JACEFZ010007070.1:305000-347227 GCA_014155875.1 Cepaea nemoralis
GAGCGAAATTCGAGTATAGTGCTTCCATATTGACATGGATAGGCCTTAGGTTCATGCCAGAATGCGATCAGCGTTGCCAGCGTGCTGGGTTGTGCTCAATATTTAAATATATATATATATATATATATATATATATATATATATATATATATATATATATATATATATATATATATATATATATATATATATATATATATATATATATCATGTGCCATGCCGGAAAGCGTGGGCGGTCATGACTCGCCATTTCACTCGATCACCAGTGTCGTGGATCAGCTCAGTGTTCCTGTCTCGTCCATGCCATGTGGCCAAGCCATCCAGGTATTTTCCTCTCGGTCTTCCTCTTGGTCTGTTCCCTTTGATCTTGCCAGTTGTTTCCAAGTTCTCCAATCCATTTCTTCTCATAACATGTCCAAAATATTTTGACTGTCTACGTCTAATTTCTCTAATTACGATGTTCATTTGTCTCCTGTAGTACTTGGTCATTGGTTTTTCTGTCTGTCCATGGTATTCTTTGCATTTTCCTCAGAAACCACATTTCTGCAGCCATCAGATGCTTTTCAGCTTGCCTGCTCATTGTCCAAGTTTCACATCCATACAAAAGAACAGGCTCTATGTATCCCCTCAACACTCTTTTTCTCGTTTCAATTGACATCTTTTTATTGGTCAGGATGTTTTTCATCTTGCTAAAGGCTACTTTCGCCATGGCGATTCTTGTTCTAATCTCTTCACGGCATCTCCCATCTGATGTTATGACTGTTCCAAGATAATTGTACCGATTCACTTTTTGAAGAATATTTCCATTTACTTGTATATTACATTGTGGCACTTCTTTCTTCCTAGTGACGACCATAACCTGAGTCTTTTTACAATTTAATTCTAACTCCAGTTGCTCACTGTGTACAACAACCGCATCTACTAATTGTTGCAAGTCCTGCGCATTATCTGCAATTAATACTGTATCATCTGCATCATGTTATTGATGTTTCGTCCTCCAACGCTGATTCCATTTATATCCTCTACATTTCTGAAAATATTTTCACTGTATAGGGAAAAAAGGTCTGGATACATCACACATCCCTGCCTAACACCTCTCTTAATTGGCTGATACTGTCCCACTTCATTATCAATCCTTATTGCAGCTTGTTGTTTCCAATATATGTTTTTCATAAGTCTAATGTCTTTCCCATCAATTTGTAGATCTGCAAGCATATCCACCATGCTGACATGTCTAACTCTATCAAAAGCCTTTGTATAGTCAATAACACAATGATGTATATCCTATAGCCTAACTTCTATAGCACGTTCAATAACTGTTCGCAGCATATACACACCATTTACTGTAACCTTTCCTTCTACAAACCCGCATTGTTCTTCCCCTATTTCAGGTTGTATCTTCTTCTCCACTCTTTGCATGATAATTCTTAGCAAAATCTTTGTGATGTGACTCATTATACTAATTGTTCTATGTTGATCACATTCCAAGGTTCCTTATATCTCTTTGGGATTGCAATAAATACAGAGTTACATAATTCAGGAGGTATATCTCCAGTATCATATAATGTGTTCAACAGTCTGGTGACTTGCTCTAGTCCAAATTCTTCTAAAGCTTTAATCATTTCTGTTGTGATGTTATCTGCACCTGGGGCCTTGCCAGCTTTCATATGCTTAAGAATATTTCGAACCTCCATCTCCAAAACTGGCGGTCCTTCATTATTAAATCTAATATCATACTGTTCGTCTCTGTTATCATCATAAAGGTGTTTCACATAATATGTCCATACATGTAGAATCTGGTCTTTTTCTATTATGATGTTGCCATCTTCAGTTTTTAGACACCCTGTTGATGTACTTGTTCTTTTATTAGTAAGTTCCTGAATTCTTTTGTGCACTATTTTGGTATTTTGACTAATGTGTTGGTTTTCAATTTCTAAGCACTTTTCCTCTTTTGCCTCCTTACATAATATTCTGACTTGCCTGTGAATTTCTTCATATTTGACAGAATTATTTTTGTTGAGTCTTCTTGTTTCCATGAGGTGTAAAATGTCTTCAGTCATCCATTTCTTACGACTCACCTTCTTTAATTTTGGAATAGTTGTTTCTGCAGGCACATTGATTGAATTCTTCAACGTTTTCCATTGATCATCCACATCCTGGAATAGGATCTCTAGATCAGACAACATTTCAAATCTGTTCTGTACTTCTATGTTGAATTTGTTTTGTATTTCCTTGTCATTACTCAATGTACACAAATCATATTTAGTGTTTACTGTTATATACTTGACTTTCTTCAACTTTATTCTCAATGTTCCTGTGAGTAATCTGTGGTCACTATAACAATCAGCACTGGGAACTGTTTTTGCTATTGTTAATGCGTTTCTAAATCTTCTGCCAATCAGAATGTAGTCAATCTGGTTTCTAATCCTGCTATCAGGACTCCTCCATGTCCATAATCTTCTAGGGTGTTAGTTAGTTAGTTAGTTAGTTAGTTATCAGTTGGGGTATCTTCGTTGCACTCCGGACATGTCCATAGGTGCTCAGATCCTCCCCCCAGCATATGCATCAGCGTCCGGTGGCTAATAGTGCCAGTTCTGTGTTGGTTGACGAGGCGCTTTGTTTTCCCGATGTACCTCTCGCGTCTGGCTGTGCCGATTCTTACTCCCAGGTCTTTCATCCTGGAAAGCGATGTGGAATCACTGGCGTCAAAATCCTCTGTTCTCGCCATATCTTTAAGGGCGTTAATAACATCGGCACGATCCATGGGCTGGCCATCTACAGGGGGTGCAGAGCCAGCCAATTTATCAGCTCGTTCATTTCCCTCGACTCCCGCATGTCCCGGGACGAAGATGAAGGTGACTTTGCGGACAACAGACTTCCGCAGCGACTCAGTCCACTGTCTACGTACAGATCCAGCTTCGACCTTCTGAATCATTCTCATTGAATCACTTCGTACACACACGTTGGTATAATGCTGTGATTCCAGCCATATGAAAGCCTGTGTAACTGCCATCACCTCCATAGTCATGCTGCTCGTGGTCATGGAGTGGGCACCACTGGATTCTTGAACGGTTCGGCCCGCTGAGCGGGCTGTAAATGCCCACGCACTTCTCTGCTGCTTTACAACAGATCCATCTGTATAGATGAGCACTTCGGGGCTATCTGAGTGATCATAGATGAGCGCGTTAACCTCTGCATTGACAGCGGCAGGGTTCTGCTCTCTGCACCGTCTGTCGAGTGTGATAATGCAGGAGAAGGTACACTTAAAAGCTGGAGGCACCGGCACCCATTCCTTGCCGGGGTTGATACTGGTAAGACTGCAGACCTGTCCGACGACATCTTCCGCCCGACCCATCCATGATTTGCCCCTCTTTAGCCTGTCACCCTTTTCTCTGAATACAGCGTCATGCAGAGGGTGCTGCTCATCTGCACTTATTTTTAAGTATGCACGAGCTCTCCAGATCTTGATCCTGTGTTCCATTGTCGGGAAGTCAAGGAGGTATCTCATTGCTACACAGCTGGTGTCTCTCGTGCAGCCCAAAATGATGCGCATGGCTTCGTTTTGTACCTTTTCAAGTCTTCCAATCTGTGTAGGGCTGACAGTGAGGATGGCCAGGGCATACTCGATGCGTGAAAGCACAAGTCCTTGGAACAGAAGTAATAGCAGTCTTTGCTCGATATTGGCATCCGCCATGACTCTCATTGCTGTCAAACCTTTTCGAGCCTTCGTTATGACATAATCGACATGATCTCTGAAGGACAGGCTACGATCAAGCCTCACGCCAAGATATGTCATTGACTGGGTTCTACTCAGAATGCTCCCATCCATTCTTACTGCCGGCAGGTCTGTTTTCACAATATGGTTGTTTAGTGAGAACCATGTAACCGTTGCCTTTGCAGGGTTGACAAGGGCGTCGGCATCAGCACACCATGAGGAAATTCGATCTAGTTCGCCCTGCATATAGTTGGCAACCGCCTGTCTATCTCGACCCTGTCGATACACGAGGATGTCGTCAACGAATGATAGAGTCCTACCCCTCCCATCCAACTATTGTTCAGTGATCGGCACCGTATACACGTTGAATAGTACTGGTGACAGTGGTGAACCCTGCGGCAATCCTGGACATACCGTTATCGGCTCAGAAGACCAACTCCCGCATCTTAGCACCACCTTCCTTTGGAGTAGAACTGCAGCTATCCATCGTACAAGGTGAGGGTGCACTTTCAGTCTGAGGAGGGTTTGCATCAAGTGCTCGAAAGATACTCTGTTATATGCGTCCTCTAAGTCTATGGCGGCCGCACATGTCTCTTCTCTGACCTGAAATCCTTCGTAAACATCTTGAGCAAAGACCGCCGCATTCAGCCATGACTCTTTGTTGCGTCTGTATCCTCCAAGTGTGGGCGGGAAGCAGCCGAGCTGTTCCAAGTCCCAAGTAAGTCTGTGTGCTACAATTTTCTCCAGTAGCTTGCCAACAGTATTCTGCATCGTAATGATTCTGTAGCCGCTTATCTTGGAGTGGTCTTTGTTCGGTTTTGGCAGCGGCAGCAGGTAGCTGTGTAGCCATTCTTCTTTGACCTGACCCCTCTGGATACTGGTGTTGAATTCTCTGGCCAGTTCTTCCATGTCATCATCTGATATCACCATTAGGTCACCATATCGGATGCCGTCTGGGCCTGGGGCGGTGTTAGGTGATTTCTTGAGCATCGCACGCAATATGTCAACTGTGATCGTCCATTCTTCGTCTGTCCCGACACCCTCGCACAACTGAGAGAGTGTTGTTGTGGTCCTCTGTCTGGCGGGCTCGTCTTTCTGGTCAGTCTGTTCTATGTAGCGTGCAAGAAGGGCCTTACCTTTATCCGCATCCGACTTTTTCCATGCGAGGTCTGTGCCTTGAAAGTCTGGAATACCCCTACGTTGTGCAGCACCGTTCATGCTCTTGTGGAGGCGCCAGAATGTCGTAAGAGAATGCTCGGAGCACACCTTCCTGCAGAACTCGTCCCATTTGTCGGCCTTGGCCTGTTTGGCGCAGGATTTGAATAAAGTCGTCGTCCTAACGACCTCAGTCTTCAGGTTCGCCAATTCAACCTGTGGCATGTTAGCCTTTCTGGCCTTTTGCCAGTCTTTGACAGCCTGCCTCTTTCCCAGCCACACCTTCTCGACCTCTCCATTCCACCATGGTGGCTGCAGCCATCTTTCTTGTCTCCTACGGGAGGAAGTTAGTTTCCTTCTTCTGATCTTGCTTATGGCGTCTTGACCAGTGGTGTCGTACGGGAAGGCATTGGTCTTGTTTCTTTGACTCATGGCCCCGTCTTTCTTGATCAGGATGACACAAGGGTAGTGGTCACTATCGTGGTATCCCAGTGTGCCCCACCGGCACCTTGGTGCGATGGTGGGCGACACCAGAGCCAAGTCAATGATGCTGTCAGAGTCGCCTGGTCGAGTGGCCATTCTAGTGACCTTCCCATCATTCAGACAGATTAGGGCAGCAGATGCCAGGGCGTCCTCCAAATCTTCTCCCTGTCTATTGGTGATGCAATTACCCCATTGACTGCCTCTGGCATTGAAGTCCCCGCAGTAGATGATATGCCTTTCATCCATATCGAACAAACTCTGCCATTGTCGCACGTCGACCTTCCAATTTCGCGCATAGACGTTAACGATTACAAGCTGCACTGGTGTCATTATTCTTAATGCCTGCACTTGCAGGGCATCGCTGTTCCAGGCGGACATATCGATCTCAGACACTAGTATGTTGTCGCGGACCAGAATGGCCTGTCCGAGGTGCCGCCTGTTAAGGAAAACCTGAAATCCCGCCACATTGACTGTTCCGTCGGTGAGGTGTGTTTCTTGCAAGACTACAATATCGTTTCCGTAGAGTAGTTTTTCAAGAATGGGTCGGCGTTGACTAAATGATGCACAGTTCCAGTACAGTACTCGAACATTTCCGATACCCAATCTGTCACATTTTAAGCGCCTACTGCGCGCGCACGCCCTCTTACCACGTTGTGTCCTAGCTGGTCGTCTGGCCGTCATGTTAGGCTTAACTATCGCCACCGGGCGCCGATGATACGCCGAAAGAAGACCGGACGCACGTGCACGAACTCCGTTGCACGGTCCGAACTCCATTTCACCACGAAAAAACACTTAATCCATACACATTTCGGAAAAAAACACGTTCCATTTTACGGGACGAAGAAATGTCCCGCCATCTTGCTCAAGGGAACTCACTTAGCTAGGGTGTTGCTTGAACCAGGTGTTTCCTACAATCATTTCCTGTTCTTTTGTCCACTCTAAGAGTCTGTATCCTCTTTCATTTCTCTCTCCTAAACCATAGTTTCCTACAGTGTATCTATCCCCTTGATTTCCTACTTTTGCATTGAAGTCCCCTATTATGATGTTTATTTCTGAATTTTTACATTTCTTTAAGGCAGACTCTATGTCATTATAAAATTCTTCTACACTATCTTCACTGGATTCTCCTGTTGGGGCATATACTTGAATAATATTTATGCTAAAAGGTCTGCCACTTAATTTAACTAGTAGAACTCTGTCCGACACGGCCCAATATCCTTGAACAGATTTTGATGTTTTCCGGTCCAAAATAATTGCCACTCCCCTATGACGATCTTCACCTCCATAAATAAATAATCTTGAAATCTTCCTCTATCTTGATGCCTGCTTCTGTCCATCTCGTTTCGCACATACCTAAAATATTAATTTTTTCCCTTTCAATTTCTTGTTTTATGTTCTCTAATTTTTCGTCGTCGTTTAACGTCCTAACGTTCCAAGTTGCTAATTTTAACGTCTCTGTCCTTGTCTTGCGATGATCAGTCTTTAAGCGAATCATGATATACTAGGCACTTTTAAAGAGGTAGTTTGCCGTTGCTTTCCTCTATGACAGTGACCTTACTGGTCGGAGACCGCAGCCATTGACTCAAGAAGAGTTCCTCTGCCTGCCGGCGTGAAGCTCGAGGCCATGACCCACAAATATCTGTCGGCTGACCTCAAAATTTCATCCACCACCTTCTTTTGAATACTTCCAATAAAAGGAACACAAAATAACATCACATAATCCACAGGAAAACACTATTCACAGGAAATCCATAGGAAATCACACGAAATCCAAAGGAAAACACTAAATAGCGTCCCTCCGAATAGTAACGCTTCATTTTGTAGTTTTTGGGGTCCGCTTCAGGGGTCCTGACATCGTATTTTACAATATAAAAAGTCAATCACCGCAAGCAAAACGTCATATGTTACGACCACAACGGACCACATTTTCACAAAATTGGCGGGAAATTTCGTGGGTCTGGTTGTCCTGGTGACTACTTCCGTTTGACTACTTCTGGTCCCGGGTACCCCCTACCGACCGCCCATCCCACAGGTGCCTCCGCCGGCCGCCTCGACTTCCCGCGACCGCTTCCGAACCCATTCAAAGACAGCGAGGCAAACCCCGGGTATGTGGAATACTTATATAGATAAGTAGACCAATTAGTTGTAGGGCGCCTGGGTTCGAGTCCCATTGTGTGTGTGGGTGTGCATGTGTGGGTGTGCGTGTGTATGTGTGTGTGTGTGTAGGTGTGTACGGGGTAGGCCGATGTGAGGACGCGAGGGAATAGGCCCCTACCCCGGATATTATCCTTTGCCATCCGAGGAGGAGGGCCATCAAAATTCTCATTAAAATGTGAAAAGTGACGGTCAAGTGAGGTCTTTGGATAGCCCAAAAGAAGTATTTGGTAATACTACTCTTTGATCTGAGCCAAAAAAAAAAGACCCAAAAGATACCTTTGGCATAGTCAGCGTTAGGAAAAAAGACTGTGGTTCCTTATGATATAATACACTTTCTTCGTATTATATAAATACACAATCTCATGTAGTTAGATATTATATACAGAACGCGGTCCTGTATACTATTGCTGTACATCTTAATTTATAGAAGATTAAAATTAGAGAAGCGCTGGAGAACATTGTGATAACTGGAAAGCTCGAGGGAAAGAGAGGCAGACCACGAGAAATGATGCTGGATGGATTGCGACGGTGGCATGGAGGAATATCAACAGCAGAGTAGATCCAGAAAACCATAGACAGAGATCTATTGAGAGTCATGAACGCCTACGCCAGTAGGCACGGCACTTGATGATGATGGGATTAAAATGCCCTATACTAATACTGTATTTCCGAAATATTATGAACGCTTGTGGACGTTAACAACATTACATCATTTCTTAATATTATATTACGTCGTGGCTTCATGTACTACTACAACAACAACAAAAATACCGACAATAAAGGATCAATTTTTACGCCATTGGGTGCCAGACGACATCTTGGGGTATATAATAATTCAAACAATGCAACTTGATAACAAAACACAGCTCGTAAAGAACAGTCGTCAAATGCAGGTTTTAGAAGCCAAAACCGAATTGAAGAACTACGTCTACTCCGTTAGACATTGGCAGTTACGACGCTGTTTATTTTCGCAGCGCACAGACTTGTAGCAACGACAATAATAAATAATAAAATGCTGTGCAGTATTACAATTATAATTAAGACGAATAATATGTCCCAAGCCATCTCCGCTCGAACTCTAAACAATGTCCTTTCCCGTCCACACGGCGTCCTTCTCTCTATCTTCTAAGTGTCCTTCCTGCCGTTTATCTGACATCGAGTTTTCTGCGTTCGTCTGCCTGTTTATTTGTGGCTTAGATGAATGTTGTCTCCACAGATTGTATAGTCCATTCCATGTATTAACTCAGCCACTAATGCGATATAAAGCCAGTGCCTAGCCAACCTATCGTTCCCAAATCAAAATAGGCTGCCGCTCCTAAGAATCTCCCAACTCCGTCTGTCTTTGTTGTTGTTGACAATCTTCCGTGACGTTTCTGTGTTATCACGTCATATCCTTAGATTTATTAGCGTTTTGGCTTTGGGATTCTCTGATATTTCTAATTTGTCTTATTACGTCACACCTGCCACTTGGCATTGGGCATATTGGATGTATGGTGTTGGTCCATATTTGTGGCTTTCGTTGGGTGATGTCGAGAATGTCAGGCCGACGAATCTACATATCAGAAGACTTCAAGGTACTCATTGTAGGCTGGGTCTACCTAGGAGCCCGTTATCAAGAGAAACATCCCTCCATATCGTTACACTACTACATTATTTCCAAGTAATATATTAAAACTTGGTCCTATATTATTATAAGAAGCTGACTTCTGTCTTTGGATGACGATTTGGTGGCATTCGTGGCACTTGACTGTCCCGACCGGACGAGTATGTCCTAAAACAGTCATTGACGTCGTTTACTAACATTGAAGTGTGTTTAGTCATGAATACTTTGAAAGGTAATGTGGTGGATTCCCCTTGCCTTTCACATTCACATGGATGAACTGTATTTCGTGGACTGTGTGGGTGAACATCTAGGAAACATCCAGATGGGAAAATGACTGCCGATTCCATCAGAAATGAACTGGGTGCTTTGTGGGGGACTATTGTGTTGACATTCTGGTGGCGGCATTATGCACAGTGTATCTGTGCGGGCTGTTATTTGTCGAGACTCCTGTCTTTTCCACTTTTCACATTGGGCAGTGGGGAGCGTTTTGTGTGATATTCACTGGCACAGGAACGGAGCATAATGGGGCCGACCCGTTGCTGTGAAGTTGGAACCGCGACTAACTAACTAACTAACTAATTCACATGGAGTTCTGTTATGCCTTAAAGAGGCTAACGAAACTATAAGGGTCGTTCATTTGAAATCGGTTCGTGCCGCACCGCGTGTAATTGCGTACGTTGAACATGATCATGTCATAGTCATGTGATAAGTACTGAAAATTGAATACAATAGCAAGTTCTTATGGTCCCATGATGCATAGGTTCTGTTTATGACTATTGAGAAAATGGCAGGGTTGATCCAAAATCCGTCCAAAGAAGCTCAAAGAGCGGTGATTTAGTTTATTTCATTTAAAGGATGTCGACCATTGGACATTCATCGAAGAATGCAGGCAGCATACGGTAACAAATGAGTGTCGAAGATAACAGTGACAGACTGGCCACGAATGTTTCGGCAAGGACGTCAGTTCACGACAGATCTTCGACGGCCGGGACAAGCGCATATTGTTGGGGAAAAAAACATCGCCACAATTGATGCAGCAGTACAGATGAACCGATGTCGAAGCATACGTTCGCTTACGAAAGAATTTGATGTGTCAATTGGGACAATTCAAAAGGTCGCTCGAAAGAAAATGCAATATCGGAAGGTGTGTTCACAGTTGGAACCACTGATGTTTACCGACCACCAAAAATAGGAACGCATGGGATGGTGTTTGAACCACTTGCTGCATTGCAGAGTGGATGGTGATGCATTTCTCTACCGCATAGTGGCATGCGATGAATCGTGGTGTCACCACTCTGAGCCGAGTAGCAAAAGAGAGAGTATGCAATGGAAGCATGCTGGATCATCAAAAGCCAAAACATTCAAGTTACAGGTTTCCACTGGTAAGGTTATGCTGAGCGCATTTTTTGACCATGAAGGGTTATTGTTGGCCGACTTTAAAGAATATGGTGTCAACATCAACTCAACTCACTACATGCAAACGCTAGACAAGTTGCAAAAAGCCACCAAGAATAAACGACCCGCATGCTTTCTCGCGGTGTGATTTTGTTGCACGATAATGCTCGTCCGCATGTCGCAAAGATTGTGCATTACCAAGGAAGAAGTGGGAAATCTGCAACATCCAGCCTACAGTCCTGATTTGTCACCATATGATTTTCATTTGTTCGGACCTCTATTAAAAGCTCTCAAGGGGCAACGACTTCACACAGATGCAGACGTAATGAACGCGGTAAACCCGTGGTTCAGTGAGCAACCACAATCCTTTTTTGCGGACGGCATTCGCCGCCTACCTAAGCAATGGGATGCTTGCCTGAATGCCTAAGACGACTTCTTCTGACCAACCCATGGTGCATACTTCATTCAAAATGAATGCTTTGTTTAATTCTACTACAACTGTTAATTTTTCTTCGTGATTTTGTAATAAAGTCATTGGAACGGGTTTCAAATGAACGCTCCTAATAGAACATTATATTAAACAATAAGAAAGCGACAAACAGCTTTTTTGGTCATGTGATGAGAAGAGATGCGCTGGAGAATATTGTCACAACTGGAAAGATCGAGGGAAATAGAGGCAGAGGCAGACCACGAGAAATTATGCTGGATGGATTGCGATGGTGGCATGGAGGAATATCACCGGCAGAGTTGATCCAGAAAACCAGAGTCCGAGATCTGTGGAGAGTCATGAAAGCTTACGTCAGTTGGCACGACACTTGATGACGATATTACTATAGTCATTTTCACCTTGCCGTCTTAACAGACGATACTTTGTTACATTGTGCTTCAAAAAGGCATACTAACCACAACCCATGGCGTTATCGAATGTGACTGATAAGGCCAATTCACGCTGTAAATCTTCGTCCACAATGGGTGCATGTGAACACATGATCATTTCCACCAGTATGCACCATCTTACGTCTCGAACGCTGGGTGTTGACTTATCTGCAATCATTTTCTCCTTTATCTTTATTCCATTTCTGATATTTGCGCGCCATGCAACACGTTCAGCGCCGACTTGCTCCCAGTGTGCATTATCAATGCCTGTATCAATCATGTCCCGCTTACACACAAGTAGTATGTCAGGTCCTAACTAAGTCTTACATCTAGAGCAACAAGTGATAGATGACGTCATTTTTACTATATGAAGGGTATTGCTCCAGATTGTTTCGTCACAAAAGCGGACCTCATTTTTGAAATTTTGGCGGGTATTTTTGGGGCTACTTCTGGCTGACTACTTCCAGTTGACTACTTCCGGATTAATACTTCCAGTTGACTTCCGGTCCGAAGGCGGGCGGTCGGCGGTGCGGCGGCGGCGGCGGGGCGGGTTCGAGTCCCATAAAATACATATTTCGAGAGGATAGGTGATTATTATTAGTCATGGATCTGAGATGGAAACATCCTTTACGGCTTTGATTGCGGGACCAACGAGGTGTGGAAAATCCGTCTTTGTGCAAAAGTTTCTGGCACATCTAGGAGACATGGTCGATTCGATTCAAGAGGAGATTATATGGTGCTACGGAGAATGGGAAACAATGTATAAGACTATGAAGGGTATTCAATGTAACGAAGGCTTACAAGATATGGAACTGTGGACAGGTGATAGACGTCGTCTAGTGGTAATAGATGACCTAATGTCCGAGACATATGATAGGGTGACTAAACTATTTACTAAGGGTAGTCATCATCGCAACCTCAGTGTTGTGTATATAGTCCAGAATCTCTTTGGTAAGAATAAAGAGTAGAGAACCATTAGTCTGAATTCACATTACCTAGTGGTATTTAAGAACCCACGTGATGGGTCTCAGGCTACCAAATTGGCCAAACAGATGTACCCAGGCCGCGTATCATATGTCCAAGAGAGTTTTAAGGACGCGACAGCGACTCCACACGGTTATTTGCTCTTTGATCTTCGACTGGAAACACCGGATTAGCTCCGCTTACGAAGTCATATATTTCCTCATCAACGCCAAATCGTCTACGTTCCTAAATAATATGTCCTACTGAATAAAACGTCACGGGACCATGCGGCGATTTATAGGTGAGGCGAAGCCGGCTGACGTGAAAGCCGTAATTAAATCGGCTTCCCCAGACCTCGTCCAATCAATTTGCGAGTGCCGTCACAATGTGTTAAAAGATAATGTTCCACTGACACCGGTTCAGAAGAGACGATTGCGGCGGCACAAGAACAGTCTGGGATCGCTCACGCGTAAGAAGCTATCTATCAAGAAGAGGAAACAAACCTTGCAGCAAGGTGGTTTCATAGGCGCTTTATTAGGTCCTATTCTAAACGTGCTGAAAAGCGTCGTGGGCTTATAATGAAGAAAATGATCCTGATCGATCCCGGGTGCTGGAAAGACAATACGTACCACCCTACACATTAACAGATAACTTGCGCGACTTGGATCATCAAATGCAATATGTCCTGAAGAACGAAGATCTACCACCTCGGGAAAAAGCCCGCGTGTATCAACAGACTTTGCAGCGGTATCTGAATCGACTTGAGCAGTACAGACATAAGCCTTTAGGGACTGTGGATATCAAAGAACAAAAACCCGAAGTCAGCACTTTACCGACTTCAGTAGCCGAGGCACCTCTTCAGCCGACACTGGCTAAAAGTCAACCAACACCTATTCACCCAACATCGACTAAAAGTCAAGTAGTCAAGCCCAAAATAATCGCGACAACGCCACCTTACAAGCTCAGGCGAAATAAGAAGAAGAGTACGATACCCCACCCAAGTGGGAAAAATTGCCTCGCAAATAAGAAAGTACTACTACGACCGTCAGAAACCCTGAGCCTACGGCGGAGCCGCCGCTGTAAAACGGAATACTAAATTGAAGAACATAGAGACTTTAGAGACTTGACTACGATATCTTGATACATTGCATAAACAGATCCGTCGTCGTTTCCAGAGACGTCAAACCATAACCGGTGGTATAAATCAACAGTTTCAATCCGATAGATACGAGACAATTACAAAGATACAATGATGTGATGTCATACCTAGTGACGTGTCTCGATGTGTTTAGTAAATATGCTTGGGCCATCCCGATCAAGAAGAAAACGGGAAAAGTGCTAGTGGACTCCGTGAGTAACATTTTTGTTGATAGACAATCGATACATTTTCAGACCGACAAAGGGTCGGAATTTGTCAACCGGACTTTCTTAAAATTCGAAAGATCGAGGTGTGCATTTCTTTACCACTGAGAACGAAGATGTGCAAGCCGCGATAGTGGAAAGATTCAATCGAACCCTGAAAGAAAAAATGTGGCGCTATTTCACCAAGACCAATAAACTTCGCTACGACGACGTGATAGATAAGCTGAACGGATCATATCACAGAAGTATTCGCATGGCGCCCGTGCAAGTTAACTATACGAATCAAAACGAGGTGTGGAATGACCTGTATCAGGAGACTATCGACAGAAAAGTGTATTTTACACCAAGTGACCGTGTCAGACTGGCTCAACCCAAACATCCTTTTAAAAAGTGGTATACGCCCTCGTGGACAGAAGAACTGTTTACCGTCAGTCGTATAAACCAGACCAGTTCGGTGACGTATGTGCTAAAAGACGATTCGGGGGACGAACTTCAAGGCTCATTCTACCGAGAAGAAATACAACTCGTCGGAGACAAGCAAGTGTATCGCGTCGAATCAGTCTTACAAGAACGAACCAGGCGAGGTGGCAAAGAGTACTTAGTCAAGTGGTTCGGGTATCCCAGGTCATTCAAAAGTTGGATCTCAAACCTAAACAGATACTAATGGAAGAAACCAACGTGGAAACTAACCCACAAAATAGCCCAGAGGGGGAAAGGAATTCGTTCTGGTGCATGTGTGGTCTGCGAGTGCCGCGACTAGAGATTGTCTTCTTCTGTCAACTGGTCGTTATATACACAGTCATATACACAATATAAACCAGGCATGGGTATCCGATTTGGTGTCAAACCAAGAGGTAAACTAGGGTATGCCTACCCAGCATGTGAAGACAGGATTCGGCAGACTGCGCGGAAGAAATCATTACTGATTCAACGGGCAAGACGACGTTTACCTGCAAAGCGTTGTGGGACGTAATGAGCACGGCAAGGCACGTAGAGCGCCCTGGTCATCCACTGCACCTGTATCCACTGCACCTGCACCAACATAATGTTTCAGCTTTCTCACATGCCTGTGCCAACTTTGGGCTAAATATCAACTTGGAGAAGACTGTAGTTATGTACCAGCCAGCTCCAGGGAATAATCACACTGTGCCGAATATCAAAGTGAATGATCATAGACTAAGTGTTGTGGACAAATTCACCTATCTTGGCAGCACCGTGTCACAAGCTGCCACAATCGATGACGAAGTGAATGCAAGAATCTCCAAGGCCAGTGCAGCCTTTGGCAGACTGTACAAGAATGTATGGGACAGAACTGGAATAAGCCTGCAAACAAAGCTAAAAGTCTACAAAGCAGTTGTATTATCCATACTGCTATATGCTTGTGAAACCTGGACTGTTTATCAGCGACACGCTAGGAAATTAAACCACTTCCACACAGTCTGCCTAAGGAAGCTACTGAAGATTAAATGGCAAGACAAGATTCCAGACACTGAAGTCCTAGAAAGAGCATCCATGCCCAGTATCCACACTCTACTAATGAAGAATCAGATTCGCTGGGCTGGTAACTTGTCTCGCATGCCAGATCACAGGCTCCCTAAACGAATTTTTTACAGCGAACTGCGTTGTGGTAAACGCTCCCAAGGTGGCCAGAGGAAACGTTTTAAAGACACTCTGAAAATTTCACTGAATGCTTTTGGAATTCATCATGACACCTAGGAGGCTGCAGCCAGAGACCGAAATTCGAGGCGTGCATCATTACGGAAGGGTGCAGTCATATGTGAGGCAACCAGGACTGCAAGAGCTGTGAAGAAAAGGCAGGACAGAAAAACCACTGCAGGAAATCCTCCTCCAGATACGTCAAGCATTCTTTGCCCACATTGTCAAAGAACATTTCGAGCCAAAATAGGCCTTATCAGCCATCTTAGAACCCACGGCTCCACACCTTCAACCCCACTGGATGAAATGAATGGTCATCATTCTTGATGGACAAACAACAACAACACATATACACAGTCATTGGCGTATCACTATTCAATCTGTCTCGAGACAGCGTCGACGCAGTCGAGGGCAAGTTGTGGATCGCTCTTCTAAGCAGCTGTCTGGGTTACATGCTACCAAACCCTACAATATGAGCTTCTAAGTGACATTACCGAATAATGCTTCACCGAACATGTTTCCCAAGAACACACCAGGTCACTATTTCGTCAAGTTACCGCAGACTATTGAGGTTAGTCAACATTTCGAAGTGGGTCTGGCCGAAATTCAATTCCCCAACTACTACTGCAATGTGCTAGAGAATGAAGTATGGCTAAGATACATCCCACCAAACGGTAGAGTGATAAGAAAGGCGTGTCCACCAGGCCTATACAGTTCACCAGACGCGTTTATAGCTGCACTGAATCGACTAATGAAAGATCGAAAGGTGGACGATCAGCTCTGTGTTCTATTCCATTTCGACAATGCATCAAAGAAAGTCATCGTGAAAAATACTCGAACACGGTGCCACTATTACATTTAGTGAGAAGTTGCAAGAGATACTAGATACAATTGAAGGTGAAGGGGCGATAGACCTGAATAACGACCTGCAAAATGTCTATGTCTGCTGCGATCTCATTGCGGCGAAACCAGTCTGAGACGTCATGGTCCCACTACTAAGGACGATTCCTATCATGAATCAGCGCTCAAACTCAGTGTTTCGCGCCTACGACAGACCTCACTACATACCGCTGAGTCGCTACTCCTTCGACATGTTGGAAATACTTCTAACCACTGATACGGGCACAAAGGTTTCATTCACTACCGTGACTTTAGTGCTGACGTTACATTTTCTAGTTCGGAAGAGATCAGACCAAGAATAATAGTGAAATACGTGGCGTTACGTCGAAACCCCAGACTGTCCGAAGACATGATGTACCCGACACTCTGATGATTATCTTTTACATTTTCGTTGTGTTTCTCCAAGTAGGCATACGGTTAACCTAACAATAATAGTATAATACAGGGTATATATGGTGCTAGCCGCATATATCTGAAGAGACAAGCCATATGAGTATTAAAACAGCTACATAAAAACAAGATGGTTGTAATATACTTACAATCATGACTTCAATAGCTGACCAGCCCTCAATACGAAGAAAACTACAGTGGGTGTGAGGAGACTGTATATGTATAGCACTGTTATTTTGACTTCACAGACTGTAGCTCACAGTGACTACAACGCAAGTAAAACGACACCCTCTACGCTATCTATTTCATCATGGTTAGAGGTCATGGGGCGAACATTACCCGCATTCTCCAACCCAACTCAACCATACAACGGGTCAGCGAGCAGGTAGTAGATCGCTTAGTCGAGCCATACGGACAGCAGCGTCAACGTAATCTGAACCGCTTGACCTAAGAAACTGGCTGAAACTGGTTTTACGCGTTGCTCACAAACTAGTATATACACCCGAGGCTGGTAACACTCAAGCATTGTGATCCGAAGTTGACTACAGACCTCAAGACTGTGCCTGCTAACTGGGTCTACATGATTCGTAGTGGTGAGACTATTAGGCCAGTGTGCGGTGTTGATAAGGCCTTGTTTGTCTCATCCTACAGAGGAACGAACACGTTACACATCCGGAGATTCTACGGTGAATCCGACAAGAAGTTCCCGACTAAGACGGGCATGACACTTACTGGGCAAGAATATGAACAGATGATCGCCATGCATCGCAAGATCCTAGCTGACTTTGACAGACTCAACCAAGTTAACCAAGCCAGTAACGAAGTCAAACAAGACACTAACATAGGCAAGCAAGTCAGTAACCATAACATTCAAGTCAGTGCTCATGTCAAACAAGGCACTAACAGAAGCAATCAAGTCCAAAACACTCAAGTCAGTGCTCAAGTTAAACAAGGGACTAAACGAAACCACCAAGTAGACGCATATTATACCGCCAGTTTTCAACCCAGCTACAGTCAGATGTGTGATGATCCCAGCAACCAGATGTGTAATGAGCCCAATAGCCAGCTGTTTGATGTGCAAAAAGACACCAGTCGAAGCAATCAAGTCCAACACACCCAAGACAGTCCTCAAGTCAAACAGGGTACTAAGCGAAGCCACCAAGTAGACGCATACTATACCGCCAGTTATCAACACAGCTACAGTCAGATGTGTGATGACCCATGCAGCCAGATGTGTCATTAGCCCATGATTATAATATAATATATATATATATTATAATATTTTTGGGTTTGGTAGCATGTAACCCAGACAGCTGCTTAGAAGAGCGATCCACAACTTGCCCTCGACTGCGTCGACGCTGTCTCGAGACAGATTGAATAGTGATACGCCAATGACTGTGTATATAACGACCAGTTGACAGAAGAAGACAATCTCTAGTCGCGGCACTCGCCGACCACACATGCAACAGAACAAATTGCTTTCCCACTCTGGGCTATTTTGTGGGTTAGTTTCCAGATTGGTTTCTTCCATTAGTATCTGTTTAGCTCTGAGATCCAACTTTTGAATGACTTGGAATACCCGAACCACTTGACTAAGTACTCTTTACCACCTTGCCTGGGTCGTTCTTGTAAGACTGATTCGACGCGATACACTTGCTTGTCTCTGACGAGTTGTATTTCTTCTCGGTAGAATGAGCCTTGAAGTTCGTCCCCCGAATCGTCTTTTAGCACATACGTCACCGAACTGGTCTGGTTTATACGACTGACGGTAAACAGTTCTTCTGTCCACGAGGGCGTATACCCCTTTTTAAAAGGCTGTTTGGTTTAAGCCAGTCTGACTCGATCAACTGGTGTAAAATACACTTTTCTGTCGATAGTCTTCTGATGAGGTCATTCCACGCCTCGTTTTGATTCGTATGGTTGACTTGCACGGGCGCCATGTGAATACTTCTGTGATACGATCCGTTGTAGTTTCGGATCAGCTTATCTGTCACGTCGACGTAACGAAGTTTATTGGTCTTGGTGAAATAGCGCCACATTTTGCTTTCAGAGTTCGATTGAATCTTTCCACTATCGCGGCTTTCACGTCTTCATTCTCAGTGGTAAAGAAATGCACACTTCGATCTTTCAGAAATTTTAAGAAAGTCCGGTTGACAAATTCCGACCCTTTGTCGGTCTGAAAATTTATCGGTTGTCTATCAATAAAAATTTTACTTACGGCGTCCACTAGCTCTTTCCCCGTTTTCTCCTTGATCATAATTTTTCCCACTTGGGTGTAGGTATCCTACTCTTCTTCTTATTTCGCCTGAGCTTGTAAGATGGCTTTGTCTCGACTATTTTGGGCTTCACTACTTGACTTTTAGTCGGTGTTGGTTAAATAGGTGTTGCTTGACTTTTAGCCAGCGTCGGCTGAAGAGGTCCCTCGGCTACTGAAGTCGGTAAAGTGCTGACTTCGGGTTTTTGTTCCTTGATATCCACTGTTTCTAAAGGCTTATGTCTGTACTGCTCAAGTCGATTCAGATACCGCTGCAACGTCTGTTGATACACGCGGGCTTTTTCCCGAGGTTGTAGATCTTCGTTCTTCAGGACATGTTACATTTGATGATCCAAGTCCCGCAAGTTATCTGTTAATGTGTCGGGTGGTACGTATTGTCTTTCCAGCATCCGGGGATCGATCTGGATCATTTTCTTCTTTATAAGCCAACGACGCTTTTCAGCACGTTTAGAATAGGACCTAATAAAGCGCATATGAAACTAGCTTACTGCAAGATTTGTTTCCTCTTCTTGATAGATAGCGTCTTACGCGTGAGCGATCCCAGACTGTTCTTGTGCCGCCGCAATCGTCTCTTCTGAACCGGTGTCAGTGGAACATTACCTTTTAACACACTGTGACCGCACTCGCAAATTGATTGGACGAGGTCTGGGGAGGCCGATTTAATTACGGCTTTCACGTCAGCCGGCTTCGCCTCGCTTAGAAATCGCCGCATGGCCCCGTGACGTTTTATTCGGTAGGACATATTATTTAGGGACTTAGACGATTTTTTGTTGATCAGGAAATATATGACTTTTTAAGCGGAGCTGGTCCGGTGTTTCCAGCCGAAGATCAAAGAGCAAATAACCGTGTGGAGCCGCTGTCACTTCCTTAAAACTCTCTTGGACATATGACACGCGGCCTGGGTACATCTGTTTGGCCAGGTTGGTAATCTGAGACCCGTCACGTGGGTTCTTAAATACCACTAGGTAATGTGAATTCAGACTAATGGTTCTCTGCTCTTTATTCTTACCAAAGAGATTCTGAATTATATACACAACACTGAGGTTGCGATGATGACTATCCTTAGTAAATAGTTTAGTCACCCTATCATCTGTCTCGGACATTAGGTCATCTATTACCACTAGACGACGTCTATCACCTGTTCATTGTTCCATATCTGGTAAGCCTTCGTTAAATTGAACACCCTTCATAGTCTCATACATGGATTGCCATTCTCCGTAGCACCATATAATCTCCTCTGGAATCGGACCGACCATGTCTGCTAGATGCGCCAGAAACATTTGCACAAAGACGAATTTTCCACACCCCGTTGGTCCCGCAATCAAAGCCGTAAAAGGATGTTTCCATCTCGGATCCATGACCAATAATAATCACCTATCCTCTCGAAACATACATTTTATGGGACTCGAACCCGCTCCGCCGCCTCCGCCGCCCGCGTCCACCACACCGACGCCCGCAAACCCCGAACCGGAAGTAGAAATCCGGAAGTAGTCAACCGGAATTAGTCATCCAGAAGTAGCTCAAGAAAATACCCGCCAAAATTTCAAACATGAGGTCCGCTTTTGTGACGAAACAATCTGGAGCCATACCCTTCAT
Source organism: Cepaea nemoralis (assembly GCA_014155875.1). Classification (NCBI taxonomy): domain Eukaryota; kingdom Metazoa; phylum Mollusca; class Gastropoda; order Stylommatophora; family Helicidae; genus Cepaea; species Cepaea nemoralis. The sequence goes on from JACEFZ010007070.1 coordinate 325,527, forward strand.
ATAGTAAAAAATGACGTCATCTATCACGTATTGCTCCAGATTTAAAACTTAGTTAGGACCTGACATACTACTCACACATCTCTGTATCGTAGTAGAGGCCGACCATGAAATCTCTTACCCATCTGTAATTCACCAAAAAGATGTCCTTTGGTATTCTACCATCATCCATCCTCCTAACGTGTTCTATCCATCTGTCTACGAGCATGGAACACACAGTCACACAATATGATCTTTCTAATACTTCAGTAGTTTTGATTTTGTCTTGCCATTTATTCCCAAGAATTCTTCGCAGACACCGCATATGAAAGCTGTTTAAAAGTTTCTCTTGATGTGATTAAGTTGACCAGGCTTCACTGCCAATAACGAAGAGCACTAAGGACACAGTCGTGGTAGAAAAGGACTTTTGTTTTGGCAGTAAGCTTCCCGTTCTCTCAGACTGTTTTTGTTAGCCTGTTCATTGATATTACTGCCTTACCAATCCTGGTGTTGATTTCCTGATCTAGGGATAATTTGCTATTTACCTCTGATCCTAGATATATAAAATAGTTTACTATCTCCAGTTCAGCATCGTCAATAAATATTGATGGTAACCTATGTGCACCTTGTGACATAATCTGTGTCTTCTTTTTGCTAATTGTTAAACCATATTCAGAATGGAGAATGCAGGTAGTAGATGTAATTCTTCCTCAGAGTGAGTCGTAACTGCAGCATCATCTGCAAAAAGGCAACTCTCTGATCAGTACCCTCCTAATTTTGGTCTTGGCCTTCAATCTCTCAGCATTGTAGAGTCCGCCATCTGAGCGTGAATGAATGTATATACCACTATTCTGATCACGAAAGGCCTATTTCAGTAGAAGTGAAAAGTATATTCCAAATAGGGTGGGACTAGTACACATCTTCTCTTAACTCCACTCTTGATTTCAAACTCTTCTGAAGTTATACCATCACAATTGATTATGCCCTTCATGCCTGTGTGTAACGATTCCACAATGGACAGAAGAGTTGGTGGGCAGCCAATCTTCTTTCATGCCTTGAACAGACCCTCACGACTGACCAACTCAAATGCCTTTGAGAGGTCGATGAAGGCAATAAACAGTGGCTGATTCTGTTCACTGCATTTGTTTTAAATTTGTCGCAATGAGAATATCATATCAATGGTAGACCTCTTCTGTCGAAAGCCACACTGTGGTTCGGGGTATACTTGATCTCCCATGGACTTGAAGTCTACGCAAAACAATACTGGCACATACTTTCCCAACAATTCACAGAAGTGAGATACCCCTATAGTTGTTACAGCCGCTCCGATCGTTCGTGTATAACGTTATGATGCTTGAATCTTTGAAATCCTGTGGGACTTGTCCTTCTCGCCAGCATAGCTCTATTAGCTGGTGGATCTGTAGAGTGAGTGTGTTTTCCCCACTCCTGATAACATTATTATAGACATTTTACCGTTTTTAGTGGTCTTACACTATATTATAGAATCTGTTTTGCATGGACTAAGATCTTGATCACAAATGATAGTAAATTGTCCCCAGTGGAGTCTAAGACCACAGTCTCCAATTCTATAACAGCATTTCTAGCATGCGTCTAAGGTCTCGGCCGTCCGAAGTATATGACTATTTCTTAACATTATATTAGTCTGTGGTATACATAAAGAAAATAAAAGAATTCTTTTCACGTCAACAGGCATTGAATAAATGCTGCTGGTTTCATAGTTAGGATAAAGGACACTCGATGAGTGATGTGGTCAGTACCACACCGGTTGCCTTTACTTTCAAGGAAACATCCTGGTACCCATTTCTGACTGGACAAAACCAAAAACTATCCCCGAGTGAAAAGGGATTCATACATATGACCACTCGATCTGCATGCAAGTGTGCTAGCCACTGAGCTACCGCTGTTCCCATGGTCCTGTATCATACTACAGTAGCTGACATAGTCTTAGATCCTGGTCCCTTAGTACAAGTATTACAAATGTCAGTCAGGTCTTAGTCAGATATGAGTGAGCTACCGTATGACAGTAGACGGTACTACCTGTTTTCTGTCAGCGCCGAATGTTGGGCAGCGCTTACCAAACCCGACACCCCACATTGTGCCAACGTCTTCGGGCGGAAGAGCGCAATTGGGAGGGTACAAGCCTTATCCTGGTGCGAGGAAATTCAACCTAAAGACAAAATAAGTCATGGCAGGGCAGACCAGGCCCTAAGCCTTGGTTGGCAGCTGGTCTAGGATCGAAGCTCCGACAGGCGGACAGTTAGAGCATAGCTTTGCTGATCCGGCAGCATCTGCAGCTTGTCTTGTTCCAGATGTATAGGTGCTAACTTTCCTCTGGTGTGAACTAGGCAGGTCGAGAGAGGGATCATGCTGCATGGGCAACACATGGTTTCTTTATTTTAGCCCAGGCTTTGTGCTATGGAGAGGCAATAACACCATCCCTGGACTTAACCGGTCTCGGAATCAAAGCAAGAGGCAACTGTTACTGGTTATAACTCCTTGTCAGTTGGCGTAGACATGGGGCGCCACGCGTTGCCTCTGACGGTGGGAGACACCTACAGGTGTCACTGATCAGCTACCGCCCGCCTCAAGCTGGGCAGCCCCCGGCCAATTGGGTGTTGATCTGCCACAGCCTGCCTGCTTCAATGGGTGCTTGGGGATAGGACAAAATCTGAATCGCAGGCTGTAAAACCAATGCACCAGGCACTAATAAAAAGAATAATAGAAACCTCAAGCTACGGCTTGCAACCTGGAACGTGAGAACCATGTGTCCAGGATTTTCCACTGACTTGACAAATATTGACGATGTGAGAAAAACGGCTGTGATTGATGCTGAACTCAATCGTCTTAACATTGATATTGCTGGCCTGCAGGAGACTCGTCTCGCTGAGGAAGGGTCACTCAGGGAAAACAATTACACCTTTTTTGGAAGGGAAGAGGGCAGGCAGAAAAAAAGGCAACATAGTGTGGGCTTTGCAGTGAAGAACTCGCTATTGGGAATGATTGATATCCCAGCTGGAGGTAATGAAAGATTATTATCACTGCACTTGGCAACCTCTTGTGGATTTGCCACCATTCTCACTGCATATGCACCGACACTCGCTTCCTCTGATGATGTGAAGGATACGTTCTATGAGCAGCTAGACTCTGTGATCAAGGCAGTTTCGAATTCCGACTAAATTTATATATGCTCTGTGATTTCAATGCACGTGTGGGCAAGGACTCGAGTTCATGGCCAGTGTGCCTTGGAAAATACAACATCGGTCGCATGAATGATAATGGGCAAAGGCTGCTGGAGCATTGCACTAGAAATGACCTATGTATTACAAACTCCTTTTTTAAAACAAAAGAGCTGCATAAGGTCACATGGAAACATCCAAGATCCGGTCATTGGCATCAGCTGGACTTCATTATCACACGGAGACAACATCTGAACCATACATCATTAACTCGAAGTTACCACAGTGCTGACTGTGATACAGATCATTCTTTGGTTGTTGCAAGGGTTAGACTGAGACCAAAGATAATCTACACAGCTAAACACAAGTCTAGCCCCAGGATTAATATTATTAACACTCACGATCCTGGAAAGTGCTTTGAATTTCAACAGCAACTTGAAGACGCTTTCATTGATACATCAGAAAATTGGATAGTAAATGATAAATGGAGTAAACTTAAGGAAACTATTTATAAAACAGCGGTAGGGGTTTACGGCACTGTGGATCATAAGAGGCAGGACTGGTTTGCGGCAAACAGCCAGATACTACAGCCCTTGATTGATAAAAAGAAGATAGCTATCTAAAAATACAAGGAAAGACCAACGCGTAACACTCTTAGTGAGCTGAAGCAATCGAGGAAAGATGTGCAAAAGGCTGCCAGGCAGTGTGCGAATGACTATTGGATCAAGTTATGTGAGTCCATTCAAATCGCAAGTGATAAAGAAAACATCAGAAGCATGTATGAAGGGATAAAGAAAGCCTGTGGTCCAATGATCAAAAGAAGTGCACCGCTGAAAACCTTGGCTGGAGAAATCATCACTGATAAGAAACAGCAGATGGACAGATGGGTCGAGCACTATTTGGAGCTTTACTCAAGTGAGACCAAACTAGCGGATGATGCCCTCAACGCCATAGAGGCTCTACCAACTCTTGACCACCTGGACACACTTCCCACCATAACATAAGTTAAGTGTGCTATAAATGAACTTGCATCTGGCAAGGCTCCAGGTAAGGATGGGATTCCAATAGAGGTTATCAGGAGTAGGCAAGACACACCCACTCTACAGATCCACCAGCTAATAGAGCTATGCTGGCGAGAAGGACAAGTCCCACAGAATTTCAAAGATTCAAACATCATAACGCTGCACAAGAACAAGGGCGATCGGAGCGACTGTAACAACTATAGGGGTATCTCACTTCTGTGTATTGTTGGGAAAGTATTTGCCAGAATTGTCCTGCACAGACTTCAATTCCTGGGAGATCAAGTCTACCCCGAATCACAGTGCGGCTTCCGTCAGAACCGGTCTACCATTGATATGATATTCTCATTGCGACAGATGCAAGAAAAATGCCGGGAACAAAATCAGCCACTGTTTATTGCCTTCATCGACCTCACAAAGGCATTCGATTTGGTCAGTCGTGAGGGTCTGTTCAAAGCACTAAAGAAGATTGGCTGCCCACCAACTCTTCTGTCCATTGTGGAATCGTTCCACATAGGCATGAAGGGTATAATCAAGTTTGATGGTTCAACTTCAGAAGAGTTTGAAATCAAGAGTGGAGTTAAGCAAGGTTGTGTACTAGCCCCCACCCTCTTTGGGATATACTTTTCACTTCTACTGAAATATGTCTTTCGTGATCAGGATGACGGTATATACATTCACTCACGCTCAGATGGTGGTCTCTATAATGCTCAGAGATTGAAGGCCAAGACCAAAATTAGGAGGGTACTAATCAGAGAGTTGCTTTTTGCGGATGATGCTGCGATTACAACCCACTCTGAGGAAGAATTACAACATCTACTAACTGCATTCTCCAATGCTTGTTCTGAATTTGGTTTAACAATTAACAAAAAGAAGACACAGATTATGTCACAAGGTGCACATGGTGTACCATCAATCTTTATTGACGACGCCGAACTGGAGATAGACCATTTTACATATCTAGGATCAGAGGTAAATAGCAAATTATCCCTCGATCAGGAAATCAACATCAGGACTGGCAAGGCAGCAACAACAATGAACATGTTAGCAAAAAGAGTCTGGGAGAACAGGAAGATTACTGCCAAAACAAAAGTCCTCGTCTACCAAGCCTGTGTCCTTAGTACTCTTCTTTATGGCAGTGAAACCTGGACAACTTACTCACGCGAAGAGAAACGTTTAAACAGCTTTCATATGCGTTGTCTGCGAAGAATACTTGGTATTAAGTGGCAAGACAAAATCACAAATACTGAAGTATTGGAAAGATCAGGTTGTGTGACGGTGTATTCCATGCTCAGTCTTCGTATACTTAGATGGATAGGACATGTTAGGAGGATGGATGATGGCAGAATACCAAAGGACATCTTTTTTGGTGAATTACAGACGGGTAGGAGATCTCAGGGTCGGCCTCTACTACGATACAAAGATGTGTGTAAGCGGGACATGATTGATGCAGGCATAGATAATGCACATTGGGAGCAAGTCGCCGCTGAACGTGTTGCATGGAGGGCAACTATCAGAAATGGAATAAAGACAAAAGAGAAAATGATTGCAGATAAAGCACACACAGAGCGTGAGAGACGTAAGATGGTGCACAATGGTGGAAATGACCATGTTTTCACATGCATCTACTGTGGGCAAACATTTGCAGCAAGAATTGGCCTTACCAGCCACACTCGCCACCGCCATGGGTCGTAGTTATTAAGCCTTTTTGAAGCACAATGTACCAAACTATCGTCTGTCAAGACGGAAAGGTGCCAATAACACATGGAATGAAACTAAGAAACTGCATAGATTAAATTTAATAAGTACAGATTTGATGTTTCCAGCAAATAAGGGCATCCGCACAAAGTAATTCAACACTGAATAGGTTCATATTCAACCTTTTCAGTTACAGTGGTGGTTTGAAGACAGTAGTTTGTTTCATTCTTGCTTAATTTTGTTTTGATGTGTTTGTAAATTGATTTCTTCTAGTAGTAATCAATTGTGTTCCTGTTATAGACAGTGCAACACTTTGTTTTTATTTTCATGTACAGAAATCATCATATCATCAGTGTGTGCCCTGTTAAATGGCTTAGACAATCATGTCTCTTTATAGATCTCTGTCCTCGGTGTTCTAGATCAATTCTACCCCTGATATTCTCCCATGCCTCTGTCTAAGACTATCCAGCATCATTTCTCTCGGTCTGCTTTTGTCTTTTATACCGCTGAACTTTATAGTCGCCTAGTGTTCTTCAATGCTCCTGTTCTCATACTATGATCAGAGATCACCGTCCGTCTTTTTCTTTTAGTTGCGTATAATTTTCTGCTCTCATAAATCTCTTCCGGACTATCGTTGTTAATTTACTCTGGGCGTCCAAGACATTGGTACATTCGTCTCAGAAATAACCTCTTCCCTTCCCCACCAAACCCTTCCTGATTGGCTCTTTCGCATTGTAAGATTGTCTTCAGTAGGGCAGAGCAGGTTGTGTACAACAGAAATTAACATGAGAAACAGCCTAAGAAATGATTATTTGCCATTTCCTCTGGTAGTAAATTTCGGGTCATCATTGGTCACAGTAATTTAAAGAGCAATATTCTAGATTGACGCAGAACTGAAAACTTCATCACATGTCAACATTTACAGACCCTGAAGTGACTTGTAGACACACTGCAATTTATTCAGAGCCATATATTTCACGTTATGTGAATTTGTAGTTTCAACACATGGTGTTATTATTAGTAGTGTTTGATCGGTTTGGGTGACTTGTAGAAATGTTGGAATGGAATAAGAGTCATATGTTTTACTGTAGCTCAACCTGTAGGGTGGCAACTACTGCAGCCACGTTAATTGGTGTTTGGTCAAGTTTGGGGAAACTTGTGAGACCCATCAAGTTGCGTACGGTATACTAGGACTAAATTTTATTTTTACTTTTACATAAAGTTACTACAGCCAAAAAAGCATTCCAAGAGCAGCTATTGTATAACAAGAATATGTACAAAGCATAACACATTAATTTCGATCGTCAAGAATAAGACAGCCACACTGACACATTATGAGAAACAGACAGTCTGAAAAACTAAAGACAACAAAGTATGAATGAAAAATTAGCACACGTGTCTAATTGACATTTAGTCAATGAAAACAAACATTGACAAGAAAATTTATATAATCGGGGTAGCTGGTTTCAGAGTTGGAAGGACCCGCGACGGAATAAATGGCTTCGTTTTTATTACGACGCTGGGCTAATCGTGATGACAGCTTCAGGCTGGCCAGTGTTGGCCTGATCTTTATTGTGCTGCATTAGAAGATGGTCTCTAGCCCCGGCTTCCTTCCAAAGGGTAATTAAATTCACACAGCTCATGTTGAGAGAGAAGAGGATGAGAGAAATAGCACAACAAATATTTTCGGATCCACATTTTGGCCAGCCCACTTCGCCGTGAACGCCTTTCCCTACAGAGTGAGATAAAAATTCAAGGATACTTCATTGTTAAAATGTGAATCCAGACTGGTGACTCGACTTTACCGTGTCAATTACAGTGGCTGACTCGACAAACAAATTTTCATTTAGGAAATTAGTCGATGTCAGCTGATCAAGTATCGTAACAAACAATGTTCCTTCAGTGAAATCATTGTGCTGTTTGAAAAATTAGCAGATTTTATTGAATTATGTTTCTGTAGTCTAGTTAAGATTTATATTCTCTGATATTTGTTGTCTTCGTTTATGTCGTCTCCCGTGTGTCCTCTTGTTTTATGCAGTTAGGGTTTGTCTTTTATTTCAAATATTATATGTTAACGTTGTTGCCGAATACTTTCTGGTTTATTTGTTGTTGGTTTTTATTTCCCCCAATGTATTGTCTTCTAACATTGTGTATGTTCATTTACGCCCTCTCTTAATATGTCTTTCATTTTTCATCTTCTTTAATATTTGCCTTAAACCTTTTGTTTTAACTTTTCATGGTGTCTCGTATTTGTTGTCAACTTCCATAGTATTTGTTATTTCATGTCCTTTTCTGTTATTTGTTATTTCATGCTGTTGTTGTTGATTTTGTTGTTTTTGTTTGTGTTTTAAATGCTTGTGTGTCTCTGTGAGTTGATGTAGGGTAGCCGCAATACGCTCGCCTGCCATCGTGGTCATGGGTTCGATTCACATAGAGGAGGATGCGAATTTTTCAAGACCTAGGCTCCCGCGACAACCCAGCCTGAAGTGAGTACCAGGAAATGTTTCGGGAAGTAAATGCGGCACGCGTGCTACTGATCACACCACCCACTAAGTACCGATTGGTTTATAAATATATAGACCTAACACCATATGCTCAATGCAAATTAAAGTGTGTAAAATAATGCTTTACTTACCTACATGCTTCCCGTGTTTATAGCATTATGTATTACCATGGCCAGAAAGAAACATCAACGACCAAGACTTACAAGAAACAAATGAAAATCGTAAACTGATTACAGAAATTAGACGTAGATAAGTCACCATTTTTTAGACAAGTTATGAGAAGAAATAAATTGGAGAACATGTGACAACTGGCAAGATCGAGGAGAAGAGAACAATTGGAAGAATGAGAAGGAAATACCTGGATGGCTTAACCACGTGGCATGGTCAAGACAAGAACACTGATCTGATCTACGACTCTGGTAATCGAGTGAAATGGCGAATCATGACCGCCAACGCTTACCGGCATGGCACATGATGTATGGATGTATTACTGATTGTTTTTTTTTCCTTTTTTTTTTTTTTCTTTTTTCTTTTTTTAAATTGCCAAATATATTTAATGATCCCCCCCCCCCCCCCCCATTTGTATGCAGCTGGAATTAGAGGAGAGAATGGGGTGCGTGGGTTATGATAAATCGATAATACACATGGCAGTTAAGTCTCGTTGGTCCCCTCAGAGTCGTCAATGGCTTCCGCTTATTAAAAATATGAAACATATTGTTCTCCCACTCTATTGTATATACTGAGAACAGTAATTGAACGTTCTATAGAAGTAAACAAAGATCTATATCTTTGCTTTATTGACTACACAAAGGCTTTCGATAATGTGAGACATGTCGACATGATAAGGATGCTTGAAGATCTACAAATTGATGGAAAAGACCTCAGACTTGTAAAAAAAACATATATTGGAAACAGCAAGCTGCCATCAGAATTGATAAAGATGTACGTAAAATCAGCCTATTATTGTAATGTCTCCAGATCTTTTTTTTCCCTGTACAGTGAAAATATGTTCATAAATATAAAAGATATGGAAGGAATCAATATTGGGGGACGATACATCAATAACATTAGATATGCAGATGACACCGTCTTGATTGCAGACAACGAACAGGACCTGCAAAATTTAGTAGATGCAGTTGTTGCACACAGTGAACAACTAGGGTTAAAACTGAATAGTGAGAAGACACAGATTATGGTCGTCACTGGGAAGAAGGAAATACCACAATGTGATATACGAGTAAATGGGCACATTCTTAAGCACCTGAATCAATACAGTTATCTCAGCACAGTCATAACATCTGATGGGAGATGCCTTGAAGAGATTAGAACAATAATTGCCATTGCGAAGGTAGCCTTTTGCAAGATGAAAAACATACTGACCAATAAAAAGATATCAATTGAAACGAGAAAAAGAGTGTTGAAGTGCTACATAGAACTTATACTTTTGTAAGGATGTGAAGCGTGGACAATGAGCAGTAAAACTGAAAAACATCTGATGGCTGTGGAAATGTGGTGTCTGAGGAAAATGCACAGAATGCCATGGACAGACAGAAAAACCAATGAACAAGTCCTTCAAGAAACACATGAAGATTGTAAACTGATTAGAGACATTAGACGTAGACAGTCAACATTTTTGGGCATATTATGAGTAGAAATAATTTGGAGAACTTAGTGACAACAGGTAAGATCGAAAGGAAAAGACCAAAGGGAAGGCCGAGAAGTAAATACTTGGATGGCTTGGCCTCGTGACATGGTCGAGACAGAAACACTGAGCTGATTCAAGACTCTGCTGATCGAGTGAGATAGCAAAACATGACCGCTCACGCTTATCGGCATGGCACATGATGGATGGATGGGCTCTATTGCATATGTGTAACAGAATCAGCCACTCTCGAGTCTACTTAATTATGTCAGGTCATCATTTCCGTTGATACCATCACTCCACAAGCAAAGCAATTCGTATTTATGTTATAATTGAATAAATATGTAGATATTATATTTGCATTACACTTGTATATCTGTCTTGAGGCTACACTGCAGTTCGACAGAGTAGGGAATCTTTAGTGTGTCTTTCTTTTCTTGGCGGCTTTTATTGCACTCTGAATGAACGCGCGTTACGTAAAAGGGTAGTCTTCCTCTTCTTCTTTCGTTCGCCTGAAATATGTTTATAACTGCAATGTTGTCTCTTGTATGAATCTAACAGTCTTTTTTAGTTCATTCAGCGGTCCATAGAGTTTATCTTCCACTGTTGTCTCTCTAGGCCAGAAGGGTAGTCTAAAGCTAGACTTTCGCAGCTGATTTCAGGTTTTAACACGGGATAGACGGTCCAAAAGTCTGAATTTACATTCTTGAAAAGTATTTATTAAATCGGAAGAACGGAACCGATCCATGTTAAATAACTATTCTAATAGAGATGTAAGACTATATGCCATGATTCTGGTTTGCTGTCTCATCGGAAAACCGTTTGTTGTTGTGTGTGTGTGAGTGTGTGTGTGTGCGTGTGTGCGAGTGAGTGTGTGTGTGTGTGTGCGTGCGAGTGTGTGTGTGCGTGCGAGTGTGTGTGTATATGTGTGTGTGTGTGTGTGTGAGAGAGAGAGAGAGAGAGAGAGAGAGAGAGAGAGAGAGAGAGAGAGAGAGAGAGAGAGAGAGAGAGAATGATCGTGATGTCATTTTATTTCTGCTCTTCTAGGTCAACTGTAGGCCGGGTGGAGAAATGGATATAGGTTCTTCAACATTCCGTTTTAGTATTTTCTTGGGCATTTCAATGTCCTGAAGCTTGTTAGAGATAGACGATCACAATAAAACAATTGAAATTCACCTCTGCGGGAGAATATAAATCGTTTCACTCCTTTCTCGAGGAGTTTAGGTAACTTCATCTTTCCATCATCCTGTGGCGTTCCGTAACCCGAGACTCTAGGCAACATAACAACATGGAAGGAATACATTTTAGAGGGTAATCTTGGCAACATAACAATATGAAAGAATGTATTTTAGATGGCACTCTAGGCAAGAGAACAATATGAAAGGAATGTATCTTAGAGGATACTATAGGCAATAGAACAAAAAGAAAGGAATGCATGAGGGTAAAGGGGCTGAGTGGTCTCGAGGTATGGTATCCGCCTCGAGTGATGGAGGTCCCGGGTTAAAGCCCCAGTGAGGATCGGGATTTTTGCACGTGGACTTCCAGTAATAAAATTTCCCCTGGTCTCTGGCTAGTGAGATCGGACGCCCGTGTGTATTGTTGCGCACGTAAAGAGTCCCTTGGCAGTTGGAAATCGAAAAAGAGTAGCCTAACGGCGCTTCCCGGGCAAAGTTTCAAGATAAAAATCAATCCCACAGTATTTCAGGATCTTCGCCTATGGAGTTCGTGCAATAAGCTGAGTTTCTCCAGACTCAGGTTTGAGTTAGGAGGAAAACGGAGCAATTATGGGTTAAACCCGTGTGCCGTGATGTTGATCCAAGGACTAAACTAAACTAAACACCGTTTTAGAGGGTACTCTACTCAACAAAACAATTTGGGAGAAATGCATTTCAGCAGATACCTAGACAACATAACACTATGAAAGAAGAAATTTTAGATTGTTAGATTATACTCTAGGCTACAGAACAATTTTTTTCGAAATGAATTTTAGAGGGTACTCCATGAAATTGAAAAATTAGGATGAAATTAATTTTTGAGGATACTTAGGCAACAGAACAATTTGAAAGGAATGGACTTTTGAGGATACACTAGGCAATATAAGGGTGTCAAAGAAATTAATAGTAGTGAACACACTAAATAGTGGAGCAATTCGACAAAATCAATTTGTCAGGGAGACACTAAAAACAAGAACTGTATTAAAGATATTGATGTTAGAGGATACACTATTCAGGAGCCTAGAATCCATCTACATCAGAACCAAGTGGTGATCCTCCTGAATGGTAATATCTTCATCAGAGTGAGGAGATACTGCAACAAGTAGGTGACGACATGAATACAACTCCAGAAGAAACCCTGTAATGTATATCGACAACGGTTTCCTGATCCAAGGCTGTACAAACTGAAGCCAAAGATGGCTGACAGAAGTCATAATTATATTTAGCAAGCATGGCCGGGTGCGCTCTAACTGTTTAGAAGCGGATTGTGAAGCGTTGCTAAATATCTCATAATGTCGTATTCGTTAATAAAATATAGTAAAATTATAGAATGATGGTAATTGATTCAAAAAAGGAGTTTACATCGCTGTATATGAGAATGAATTTTGTAGATGAGTCATTTATCAATAACATTATAATTCATCTTCGTTTCTCTTCCGAGGGAAACGAGTCACACAAAGTTATGCACCTGATAGGTCATTGTGTCACACTTTGGCATGCATTCCTGTAAGGGTTACTTTCTCTAGACATATTCTTTTTATTTTTTATTTTTATTTTTGGCGGGCCTTGCTTGCAGACGTGATGTCCAGTTTTTCGTCCTTACTTGACCTAATACTTTTATTGACTTTCAATCTTCTTTATAAGAAGTTATCATCATGTTGAAAAACAGGATGCGTCATCTAGAAGGCACGTGATATAGCTATTTTATTTGCTTGTACAAGCGGAGTATTCTAAGTAAAATCACAGCAAAACTGGGTATATGTATTAATTGTTAATAGATTGCTATGGATGGTCGGCAATATTTCACACTTATATTTCATACACACACAAAGATATATATATATATATATATATATATATATATATATATATATATATATATATATATATATATATATATATATATATATATATATATATATATATATATATATACTAGCTGACCCGGCCCGGCTTCGCCCAGACTCTGATGGGGAGCATCTCATTTAATTCATATAAGTAGTCATATAAGTTCCCGTTCCGACTATCTATCTGTCTGTCTGTCTGACCCGGCCCGGCATCGCCCAACTCCTGGTGGGGAGCATCTCATTTAATTCATATAAGTAGTCATATAAGTTCCCGTTCCCGACAGTCTGTCTGTCTGTCTGTCTGTCTGTCTGTCTGTCTGTCTGTCTGTCTGTCTATCTATCTATCTGTCTGTCTGTCTGTCTGTCTGACCCGGCCCAGCCCATGGTGGAGAGCATCTCATTTAAATTATATAAGTAGTCATATAAGATCCCGTTCCCGACTATCTGTCTGACTGTCTGTCTGTCTTGGGTAAATGTAGGAGGGAGGAGGAAGAGGGAGGTGGAGGAGGGAAGAGGAGGGAGGAGGAGGGAGGAGACAGGAGGAGTAGGGAGGAATAGGAGGGAGGAGGAGGGATTAGGAGGAGGAGGGAGGAGTAGGGTGGAGGAGGAGGCGAGGAGGAGGGAGGAGGAAGAGGGAGGAGGAGGGAGAAGGAGGGAGGAGGAGAACGCAGGAGGAGAAGGGAGCAGGAGGAGGAGAGGGAGGAGGAGGGAGAGGGAGGAGGAGGGAGGAGGAGGAGAGAGTAGGAGGAGGGAGGAGGCGGAGGGAGAAGGAAGAGGGAGAAGGAAGAGGGAGAAGGAGGAGAAGGAGGGGGAGGAGGAGGAGGGAAGAGGAGGAGGGAGGAGGGAGGAGGAGGAGGGAGGACGAATGTGAAGGGAGGAGGAGGGAGGAGGTAGAGGGAGGAGGAGGAGGGAGGCGGAGAGAGGAGGAGTAGGGAGGAGGAGGAAGAGGAAGGAGGAGGAATGTGAAGGGAGGAGGGGGGAGGAGGTAGAGGGAGGAGGAGGGAGGAGGAGGAGGTAGAGGGAGGAGGAGGGAGGAGGAGGGAGGAGGCGGAGAGGGAGGAGGAGGAAGGAGGAGGGGGAGGAGTGAGGAGGAGGGAGGAAAAGGAGGAGGAGGGAGGAGGAGTGGTGAGGAGGAGAGAGGAGGAGGAGGGAGGAGGAGAGAGGAGGAGGAGGGAGGAGGAGGGATGAGGAGGAGGGAGGAGGAGGAGGAATGTGAAGGGAGGAGGAGGGAGGAGGTAGAGGGAGGAGGAGGAGTGAGGAGGAGGAGAGGGAGGAGGAGGAAGGAGGAGGGGGAGGAGGGAGGAGGAGGAGGAGGGAGGAAGAAGGAGGAGGAGGGAGAAGGAGGGATGAGGAGGAGGGAGGAAGAGGAAGAGGGAGGAGGAGGAATGTGAAGGGAGGAGGAGGTAGAGGGAGGAGGAGGGAGGAGGAGAAGGGAGGAGGAGGGATGAGGAGGAAGAGGGAGGAGGAGGAATGTGAAGGGAGGAGGAGGGAGGAGGAGGAGGAGAGGGAGGAGGAGGAATGTGAAGGGAGGAGGAGGGAGGAGGTAGAGGGAGGAGGATGAGGAGAGGGAGGAGGAGGAAGGAGCAGGGGGAGGAGGGAGGAGGAGGAGGAGGGAGGAAGAAGGAGAAGGAGGGAAAAGGAGGGAGGAAGAGGAAGAGGGAGGAGGAGGAATGTGAAGGGAGGAGGAGGGATAGGGAGGAGGGGGAGGGGAAGAGGAAGAGGGTAGGAGGAAGAGTGGAGAGGAGGAGGGAGGAGGTAGAGGGAGGAGGAGGAGGGAGGAAAAGGGAGGAGGGAGGAGGAGAGAGGAGGTAGGAGGAGGAGGAAGAGGGAGGAGGAGGGAGGAGAAGGAAGGAGTAGGAAGAAGGAGGAGGAAGAGGGAGGAGGATGGAGGAGGGAGATGGAGGAAGAGGGAGGAGGAGGAAGGAGGAGGAAGAGGAAGAGGAGGAAGAGGGAGGAGGAGGAAGAGGGAGGAGGAGGATCGAGGAGGGAGAGGGAGAAGGGGAAGAGGAAGAGGGTAGGAGGAGGAGGGGAGAGGAGGAGAAGAAGGGAGAAGGAGGGATAAGGAGGAGGAGGGAGGAGGAGGGGAGAGGAGGAGGGAGGAGGCAGAGGGAGAAGAAGGAAGGAGGAGGAGGAAGGAGGGAGAGGAAGGAGGGAGAATGAGGAGGGGAGGAAGGAAAGGGAGGTGGAAGAGGAGGAGGAGGGAGGAGGAAAGAGGTAGGGGGAGGAGGAGGTAGAGGGAGGAGGAGGAGGAAGGAAAGGGAGGAGGAAGAGGAGGAGAAGGGAGGAGGAGGGTGGAGGGAGGAGGAGGAGGTAGAGGGAGGAGGAGGGAGGAGGAAGGAGGAGGAAGAGGGAAGAGGGAGAAGAAGGGAGCAAGAGGAGGGAGGATGATGAGGGAGAAGGAGGCAGGAGGAGGAGGAGGGATGCAGGAGGAGGAGGAGGGATGAGGAGGGAGAGGGAGGAGGAGGGAAGATGAGGGAGGAGGCGGAGGGAGTAGGAGGGAGGAGGATGGAGGAGGAGGGGAGATGAAGAGGGAGAAGGAAGAGGGAGAAAGAGGAGGGAGGAGGGAGAGAGATGAGAGGGAGGAGGAAGAGGAGAAGGGTGGAGGGAGGAGGTAGAGGGAGAAGAATAGAGGAGAAGAGAGTTCGCCATTCCGAATTCATACTCGTCTAGTTCTTCCCTTCTACACGACTGTAGATAACTTCCTTACACATAAAAAGATGAATTGTTATTGATATTGCCGTGGCATGGAGGAATATCAGCAGCAGAGTTGATCCAAAAAACCAAAGACTGAGATCTACGGAGAGCCATGAACGCCTACGCCAGCCGGCATGGCACTTGATGATGATGATTGCCTTGTGACGATTCTGTGTAGTCACGTCATTTTCTTCCCTTTCCCTAGCGTTTTGGTTCGGGGAGTCTTTCATCATCATCATCATATATTTACGTACGTATTTTGGGAGGGGGAGGAGGGAGGAGGAGGAAGAAGAAAAAAAAACTATGACAGTTGACAGCTCTGGAATGAAAGGAAGGTGAGTAGAAAATTTCATCTCAATCGGATGGGCCGTTCGCGAACAAATAAAGGACATACATATTTACATATTTACATACATACACTTTGTTTTATAGATATACACTAGCTGACCCGGCCCGGCTTCGCCCAGACCCTGGTGGGGAGCATCTCATTTAATTCATATAAGTAGTCATATAAGTTCTCGTTCCCGTTACCGACTATCTGTCTGTCTGTCTGTCTGTCTGTCTGTCTGTCTGTCTATCTGTCTGTCTGTCTGTCTGACCCGGCCCGTCTTCGCCCAGACCCTGATGGGGAGCATCTCATTTAATTCATATAAGTAGTCATATAAGTTCCCGTTCCGACTATCTATCTGTCTGTCTGTCTGACCCGGCCCGGCATCGCCCAATTCCTGGTGGGGAGCATCTAATTTAATTCATATAAGTAGTCATATAAGTTCCCGTTCCCGACTGTCTGTCTGTCTGTCTGTCTGTCTGTCTGTCTGTCTGTTTGTCTGTCTGTCTGTCTGTCTGTCTGTCTGTCTGTCTGTCTGTCTGTCTGTCTGTCTGTCTGTCTATCTATCTATCTATCTGTCTGTCTGTCTGACCCGGCCCAGCCCATGGTGGAGAGCATCTCATTTGAATTATATAAGTAGTCACATAAGATCCCATTCCCGACTATCTGTCTGACTGTCTGTCTGTCTTGGGTAAATGGAGGAGGGAGGAGGAAGAGGGAAGTGGAGGAGGAAAGAGGAGGGAGGAGGAGGGAGGAGACAGGAGGAGTAGGGAGGAATAGGAGGGAGGAGGAGGGATTAGGAGGAGGAGGGAGGAGTAGGGTGGAGGAGGAGGCGAGGAGGAGGGAGGAGGAAGAGGGAGAAGGAGGAGTAAGAAGGAGGAGAAGGAGGGGGAGGAGGAGGAGGGAGGAGGAGGAATGTGAAGGGAGGAGGAGGGAGGAGGGAGGAGGTAGAGGGAGGAGGAGGAGGAGGAAGGCGGAGAGAGGAGGAGGAGGGAGGAGGAGGAGGGAGGAGGAGGAAGAGGGAGGAGGAGGAATGTGAAGGGAGGAGGAGGGAGGAGGTAGAGGGAGGAGGAGGAAGAGGGAGGAGGAGGAATGTGAAGGGAGGAGGAGGGAGGAGGTAGAGGGAGGAGGAGGAGGAGGTAGAGGAGGAGGAGGGAGGAGGCGGAGAGGGAGGAGGAGGAAGGAGGAGGGGGAGGAGGGAGGAGGAGGAGGGAGGAAGAAGGAGGAGGAGGGGGGAGGAGTGATGAGGAGGAGGGAGGAGGAGGAGGGAGGAAGAAGGAGGAGGAGAGGGGAGGAGTGATGAGGAGGAGGGAGGAGGAGGAGGAGGTAGAGGGAGGAGGTAGAGGGAGGAGGAGGGAAGAGGCGGAGAGGGAGGAGGAGGAAGGAGGAGGGGGAGGAGGGAGGAGGAGGAGGGAGGAAGAAGGAGGAGGAGGGAGGAGGAGTGATGAGGAATGTGAAGGGAGGAGGAGGGAGGAGGTAGAGGGAGGAGGAGGAGGGAGGAGGAGAGGGAGGAGGAGGAAGGAGGAGGGGGAGGAGAAAGGAGGAGGAGGGAGGAAGAAGGAGGTGGATGGAGAAGGAGGGATGAGGAGGAGGAGGGAGGAGGAGGAAGAGGGAGGAGGAGGAATGTGAAGGGAGGAGGAGGGATAGGGAGGAGGGGGAGGGGAAGAGGAAGAGGGTAGGAGGAAGAGTGGAGAGGAGGAGGGAGGAGTTAGAGGGAGGAGGAGGAGGGAGGAAAAGGGAGGAGGGAGGAGGAGGGAGGAGGTAGGAGGAGGAGGAAGAGGGAGGAGGAGGGAGGAGAAGGAAGGAGGAGGAAGAAGGAGGAGGAAGAGGGAGGAGGAGGATGGAGGAGGGAGAGGGAGGAAGAGGGAGGAGGAGAAAGAGGGAGGAGGAGGAAGAGGGAGGAGGAGGATGGAGGAGGGATAGGGAGGAGGGCAAGAGGAAGAGGGTAGGAGGAGGAGGGGAGAGGAGGAGAAGAAGGGAGAAGGAGGGAGGAGGAGAAGGAGGAGGAGGAGAGAGGAGGAGGGGAGAGAAAGAGGGAGGAGGCAGACGGAGAAGAAGGAAGGAGGAGGAGGAAGGAGGGAGAGGAAGGAGGGAGAATGAGGAGGGGAGGAAGGAAAGGGAGGTGGAAGAGGAGGAGGAAAGAAGGAGGAGGAAAGAGGTAGGGGGAGGAGGAGGTAGAGGGAGGAGGAGGAGGAAGGAAAGGGAGGAGGAAGAGGAGGAGAAGGGAGGAGGAGGGTGGAGGGAGGAGGAGGAGGTAGAGGGAGGAAGAGGGAGGAGGTAGGAGGAGGAGGAAGAGGGAAAAGTGAGAAGGAGGAGGGAGGATGATGAGGGAGAAGGAGGCAGGAGGAGGAGGAGGGAGGCAGGAGGAGGAGGAGGGATGAGGAGGGAGAGGGAGAAGGAGGGAAGATGAGGGAGGAGGCGGAGGGAGTAGGAGGAGTAGGAGGAGTAGGATGGAGGAGGTGGGAGAGGAAGAGGGAGAAGGAAGAGGGAGAAGGAGGAGGGAGGAGGGAGAGGGATGAGAGGGAGGAGGAAGAGGAGGAGGGTGGAGGGAGGAGGTAGAGGGAGGAGGAGGGAGGAGAAGAGAGGAGGAGAGAGTTCGCCATTCCGAATTCATACTCGTCTAGTTCTTTCCTTCTACACGACTGTAGATAACTTCCTTACACATAAAAAGATGAATTGTTATTGATATTGCCGTGGCATGGAGGAATATCAGCAGCAGAGTTGATCCAAAACACCAAAGACTGAGATCTACGGAGAGCCATGAACGCCTACGCCAGCCGGCACGGCACTTGATGATGATGATTGCCGTGTGACGATTCTGTGTAGTCACGTCATTTTCTTCCCTTTCCCTAGCGTTTTGGTTCGGGGATTCTTTCATCATCATCATCATATATTTACGTACGTATTTTGGGAGGGGGAGGAGGGAGGAGGAGGAAGAAGAAAAAAAATCTATGACAGTTGACAGCTCTGAATGAAAGGAAGGCGTGTAGAAAATTTCATCTCAATCGGATGGCCGTTCGCGAACAAATAAAGGACATACATATTTACATACATAATATACATACACTTTGTTTTATATATATATATAATATATATATATATATATATATATATATATATATATATATATATATATATATATATATATATATATATATATATATATATATATATATATATATATATATATATAGCCGGCTGCCTGGCCGAGGGGTTAGCAGCTTTCTCCGTTAACCCCGAATACTTTCGTGGTCGCCGTGAGCGCACGAGAATTAGAAGTGGTTCGAGTCGCGCCATTGACTTACGAGAGTTTGGAGCCGGTCGCTCAGAAAGTCGTGGCGTGCTGATGAGCGTAATCTAGCCTAGGAATCAACATACAGCTGAAAGATGCTGATGTTGACCGCAATATCCTGAAACAGGATGGAAACGCGGGGGAAAACAAAATATATATATATATATATGCGTGTGTGTGTGTGTGAGTGTGTGTGTGTGTGCGTGTGTATGTGTGTGTGTGTAACCGGTGCCGTGGGTTAGGGGATAGTGAGACGCGCAGACTTATAATTCCTCGTCATACCGAGTGGAGGGTTCAACATCAGCTGTTGGTGATTAGGCAACAGACCACTGTGCGTTGGTTTTGATGGTATGAGGCATCGAATTCTCAGAAAGCAATGGCAAACTATTGAACTAAAATTGCCTAGTAAATCACAAACTACCAATAAATACTGGGTTTGTGACATCATAAAATGATTTGCTATGCACTGTTTCGCCACACCTGTGGCTCATTAAATACGACCTGGAAATGAATCTTTTCCGGGTTTGCATTCCCTCGCCTTTGACTGTCTCAAGTCTATCTACAAGACAGCATACTTATGTCGTCATTTTATCTTATTCCCATCACTTGACTTGTCCGACATAGAAGACTGCTGCTCTACCATGAAACAATGCTCTTGTTGTCACCGGAACACGCAAAACCCTGTGTCCCTGTATAGTTGACGCTCCACAGAGGGAAAATACTGGGGTTTATTGATGCGCCCTATAAAGGACTTGCTACTTACTTTTTATGAGTGTGATATACGCACATTTGGACCCTCGCTAGTGTACAGAGTTAATGTACTGTGTTTTAAAGCGTTTATCTAATCATTGGGGATAGACAGGTGCACTTACGGAGTTATCAGTGCGCATTGAAAGCGATTCTCTAAAAAAAAACGAATAAAATCAAACAACTATTTTATGCGTAAATTTTATCATAGCGTACATTCTGTCCTTGCAACAACCTTCATCTTATTTATTTTGGTTTGAATTCAGAAAGCCACAACGAAAATTCTGTGACACGAAAGATAAACGCGTACAGAAAAAATAGGCTTTCTGTCCATTTTCTCTCCCCGTTTCCTGCGTGCCACATGCATCCAGGCTCGAGACCGGAAGCCGTCGCGGGAACGCTCTTCCGGCATTCAGCTTGCGCACTTTGTTTAAAAGAAACTGGCCCTAATGTATTTGCTGACGTCATTTCCTGTATGTTAGGAGCAATATAATTCCATTGGCGGAGGCAGAAGAAGCGACATGAAGGTTTCAGTAGTCATGTAGTTGAACGGCCAACAAATCATGGACCGTTCGGTTCATCGGAGTACAATACTCATTGTTCTCTTTGTGATAAATAATTTGGCTTCTAAACTTCAGCATGGTAACTTTTTAGCTCACATTTTGCTCTGCAATCTATCTATCTATCTATCTATCTATCTATCTATCTATCTATCTATCTATCTATCTATCTATCTATCTATCTATCTATCTACCTACCTACCTACCTACCTACCTACCTACCTACCTACCTACCTACCTACCTACCTATCTATCTATCTATCTATCTATCTATCTATCTATCTATCTATCTATCTATACCTACCTACCTACCTACCTACCTACCTACCTACTACCTACCTACCAATATCTATCTATCTATCTATCTATCTATCTATCCATCGATCGATCGATCGTATCTATCTATCTATCTATCTATCTATCTATCTATCTATCTATCTATCTATCTATCTATCTATCTATCTAGCTATCTACGTACGGATTACGGATTACCTTCCCCCTTAATAATAGAAGTAATAATATAATAAAACCCTAGTTAGTATAACAGCCAGTCCCCTTTTGGTAGGCCAGTATATTCCACGTAGCTAATAAATGCCACACCAGTTATTACTATTACTGAGTCGTGTAGTATTTATTTTTAATTTTTTCCACATGCCTTTATAATGCATATATTTTATATTGTTCTGTTTTCAGTGAGCCTTGAAAGATGTGTGAATGGTATAATGTATGAAAGAGAGTGATAAAAGGGCAGAATGTTAGACGGGCCTGCGTGCCCAATTCTTAACCCTTTCAAAATAAAGTTTTGTTGTTGTTGTTGTTGTTGTTCTATCTATCTATCTATCTATCTATCTATCTATCTATCTATCTATCTATCTATCTATCTATCTATCTATCTATCCATCTATCTAATCCTATCCATCTCATCCTATCTCTCTATCTATCTATCTATCTATCTATCTATCTATCTATCTATAGATCTATAA